>OY856186.1:396032071-396257220 GCA_963693315.1 Diogma glabrata
TATATATATATATATATATATATATATATATATATATATATATATATATATATATATATATATATATATATATATATATATATATATATATATATATATATATATATATATATATATATATATATATATATATATATATATATATATATATATATATATATATATATATATATATATATATATATATATATATATATATATATTAGACTGGTCGTTAAAAACTAAATTTTCCGAGACGGAAAATTTTCCCCCTAGAAAAATTCTTTGTGGTCAAAAAACCACAACGGTACTATTTTTTTTTTTTAATCAAAAGAACACGTGCCGCAAAATCGTCAAAGTAAATTTTTTGAAAAATTCGTAGATTTTTTCAAATATCTCATAAAATATGCAGATGTCAAAAAAAATCATATGGATTATTTTTGTAGAAAATTTAATTCTGTACAAAAAAGGTCCAAGTCATTTTTTCCCGAAAACGTATAGTTCTCATGATATTTTGAAAATGAACTTGTAAGTTTTCGTAATTTTTAAAAAACATAAAAAATAAAGATGACGAAAAAGTCCTAATTTTCTTCTTATGCTATAAAATGAAATGTATAAAAAAATAATCGCGACAAAAAAAACCAAAATTAGTACTTTTTCGTCGAAATTTTCATCATTCGGTTTTACGAGATTCGAAGAATTTCAAGTTTTATTTCAAAATATCATCAGAAATATAGGTTTTAGGAAAAAAATGACTGGGACCTTTTTTGTAGAGAATTAAATTTCCTATAAAAATAATTGTATGATTTTTTTTGACATCTGCATATTTTATGAGATATTAACAATTTTATCACAAAATAAACTTCGATGATTTTGCGGCACGTGTTCTTTTGATTTAAAAAAAAAAATAATGCCGTTGTGATTTTTTGACCACGAAGAATTTTTCTAGAGGCTGTCTCGGAAAATTTAGTTTTTAACGACCAGTCTAATATATATATATATATATATATATATATATATATATATATATATATATATATATATATATATATATATATATATATATATATATATATATATATATATATAATTTCGGATTGGTTTTTGTGAACAATTAAAACAAAAAATACCAAAGATATATATATATATATATATATATATATATATATATATATATATATATATATATATATATATATATATATATATATATATATATATATATATATATATATATATATATATATATATATATATATATATATATATATAAATGATGGGTTGTTTTCGAAATCAGTTAGTGTAGAATCCATTTTTACTATCAAACTACTTAGAAATTTGTTATTTATTTTATGTTTAAAAATGAAATGAAAATGAAACTAACTTTTACACAATACACTAAACAAGTTTAGCACGTAATCACTTATTTGAATGTTTTAAATCCACCTACGCAGAAGGAGGTTACGCGCAAGCTACTTTCTTTCTATATTACGTTCGAGAGCAAGAGAAATGAAAAATACGATACATCCGAACCAATTTTAATTTCAATAACTAATAATGTTGAAATAAAAATTTGTTATTGTTTTGATAACTCTGATGATTAAAACAAAAGTTTTCTGTTATTTTAATAATTACAACTATTCATATAAAAACCAAAGTTATTATTTTAATTGTAAGTTACAAAAAATGTGTTTTCTTAATTTCTCTAATTTTTCTCACTTTATTTTTTAAAAACTAAAATTATCAAATTTATAGTAAGCGCTATTAACACAAAAACCAACTGTTATTTTAACAACTAGTTATTTTGAAATAACAAATTGTTATTAATTTGATAATAATTGTCGTCAAAATAATAATTTTCTACTAGGTTAATAATTTTTATTGTTATAACAAAAGTTTTTTTAAATTTTTATTTTTTTTTTTTTATTATAATAATATTTTTACTATTATTTTTGTGGAAAAGAAAATTTTGTTATTGATTTAATACAAAACATATTATAATGAAAACAATTACTATTGATTTAAAAAAAATGTTTATTAGCAAATTTTACAACACATTTAACAACCGATTTGTTTAAAAAAAACGTAAAATTTTTTTGAGTGCAGTCGTTTTGGAGAATCCTAACCACGATTTGTTGTGGACGTTGAAGTCATCGGTAACGATAACCTCACAATTTTGAAATTGTTGAAATATAATTAGAACTAGGTGAAGTCTATAACATTGGTTAGCCATTAATTAAAGTTTTTTATGGATATCTCTATATATCCAGAACAATTTGTTTCCAGAGCTGTGGTGAAGTTAGCCTATGCCTCAGCGTTGCAATATTTTTATTTCAAAATACATGTTAGCTTACATTACCAAACACGATTTCAAAATACATGTTAACTTACATTACCACAACAACCGTTTCCTACATGATGAATTTATGTTATGTAATGAAAACTGTGCATTCTTGATAGTGGAATCACTATCAGGAACAATAAAAAAATTGCGTGCCTTGAGATTTTTAATTTCTGACTAGCTTAATTCTGTGAATTTGAATATGCCTTACCTCAGGTCAGCACAAATGATTAAAATGATTAAAATGAGCAAAGAATAGGAATTCTGGCGGCCCCAAAAGTCGGAGAAACCAAGACCATCACTTCGATTTGTAAATTTAAAAATTTAAATGTTTCACTAACCCTATTATTGGCCGTTGATCCTACTATTTATGCCTCTGTTATCTAGTCAATCATAATGAATAAACTATAAATCAATATAATGCAACACCCAATCGTTGCGCCAATTTTCCGGGCGATTGCTGAATAGCTATACAATACAATAATCAATTGTTGCGCCACTGGTCCCGTCAATCGTTAGATATGAACAATATTGAAATCAATGAATCGTTGCTCCTAAACAGGTTGATTTTGAATGACGTAGTTAAATTAGTTTACTACATTATCCAGCTACAATATTTGTTGCACTATTTTACTGTTTTGTTTTAGATTTACTATCGATTTTTTCCATCATATCAAATTAATCGATCGATCATATAAAATTCTTAATAAAAACGATATCGGTTCATTTCCAATTTCTTATACATAATTCAATAAACAAAAATGAATAACGTCAAAAACGAATGAAATTTATAACCAGAAAAGAAGCCATCAACAATTTAATCAAACATTTTAATTTTATTATATTACATTCATCCGCAACACGAAAAATGTGAAGTGGTGTTTTTTTCTGAAAAACTTCGAACCATATCTTTGAATTGAAAAAATTCCAATTACTTTTTTACTTACTTGAGTTTAATTGATCTCGAAAATCCCCATTAAATTGGAAAGCCACAGGGCTTTATTATAAAAAGAAATCATTTTATCCAAGGGAATTTAAATTATCTATATCTATTTATCCAAGGGAATTACTTCGGTCTGAAAGACCTAAGTATTACATTCATGAGCTAAAAGTGAAATTCATACCCCCACTTTTTTGGCATTTCTCAACGTTTTAGGACCTACTTATTCTAAAAAAGCAAAACAAAAATGTATGTCTGTCTGTCGGCATTTTAACAATAAGTTCAGTCGTTTGTAATAAGAAAGCTAATATAATGTAAAATCGATTATTTATTGTTTATAATCCCATTACAAACAACTCTTTTTATAAATTGGTTATATTTAATGTTTAAAAGTATTAAAAAATTTAATAAATTAAAAGAAATTAAAATTACAAAAAATAAGCCACTGATGGCCTTGTAGAAATAAGCCACTCTTATCCATAACCATTGAGTCACTGTATGTAATTAAACTGTATTGTAATATTTGTTGATTAATTATTATTTAAAATTATTTAAAGGAAAACAAATATTACGTTATAGTTTAAAAAAACCAATGAAGAAACCATTTGAAAGGAAACTCAAATTCTATTGAAATTTTCCGCAAACTATGCAATTAATTAAAAGTGTGGAAAATGTTAATAGGAAGTAAAAACAGTTAGTCTAGTAAAAGCACCGCAACCCTGAACATCAGGGAATATAATAATTAATAAAATATTAAATTAATGAAATAATTTCATAATAAGTAAATAATAATGGTCAAGTTGAATAATTGTTAAGTGACCGGCTGCTAATAAAAATAGTGATAACGAAAGATAAATAAAAGATAACAAACAAAATCAATTAAAAAAAATCAAAGTGTTTCTTTTATGAAAAAGTGAAAAAAAGGCGGTTTAAACAATTCAGAAAAGCAGAACAGCCTATGGACATAGTTTACCAAACATAGTGTACCGAATTTTGAATCCTATGGTTTAACTTAAACTACAACATAGTATTAAGTTTAAAAAATAGTAGTTTGACATACTAATTAGGATTACGTGCATTGGCAGAGGATAAAATAGGAAAAAGTCGAGTATTTTGACTACATGGTCACTACATTTTCGATGGTGGCTGGATGTTTTCAATTTAAACCGGCAAAAATCAAAAAAAATATTAAATGTCATAAAATGTAGATGCAAAATGAGATATTGAAGTTTAAAATTGGACTACCTGTTCATGACTTACAGTGAGTCAAAGATTGACGCACAAAAATATCACTTTTTTTTATGGAAAAGGCACGAGCGCAAATTGGCTACAAGTTTTGTCGCCCCATTGTTCTACTTTTTTATTTATTGGGACTCAATACGCATATATAAGCTTGAGCGTTTAAAATCCGAGACCAAATTACTTTTCCAAACAAAAACTGGGCGATCTAGACTCTAGTACATAAATAAAGCAAATTAATTGATGAAGTTTTTTAAAGCTTGCTTTGAGAATGTAGAGTTGGATTTAAATAATGATTATTTAAGCGAAATGGTGCAAATATGACTGTAATCAGTGTTTTAGAGAGAAGAAAAGGAAACGCATGTTTCACTTAAATTCTGCCAAGAAATTGTAATATTTTAACAAAAAATCAATTTTTTGAAATGATAATACTGAATATGTTCAAAAGTAAAGTTAAAGAACAAAATATTCAAGATCAGTGGTATCATGTCCTAACAGCTTTGAAGACATATCTTGCCTACTTCATTGAGATACTTTTAAGCATAGTTCCACCCCATTTGCAAAACAAGAATATACATTATGCATAGCTCCATATCTAAACTAGCGATAGACTGGGAGCATATCGATTTTTTTAAGCTTAAAATTGGTGCAGAGAGAAGAAACAGGTCTAATTGGGCAATCATTAGTTTCTAGATTTGTGGGTACAAACGATCATCAACATAAACGTACAACATTTCACCACCACTTTCTAGTCTAATTTACCCTGCTGTACTTCGTCAAACAAGTTTTAAATTTAATACCATAAAGCTCATTATTTGATAAAACTAATGTTTTTTTTGTTTATAAAGATAAGTTGTAGACATAGTTATCTGGGTCAGAGGATGATTGACCTCACGGAAATTTCTGTGTCAGTTGTTTCACTAAAAACAGAGCAATTTTGGTTTCTGGTCGATTTAGTCTTTTTATTACCACCATACCTAATGTGCGGTTGCCTGTTTATTAGATGTCAATACATCAGTGTTGTTAATAGAAGTTCCACTTTTAAAATATAAACATCACCTTAAGCTTAAATTTTAGAAAATTTAATGAAAGTTTTGCCATAAACTCATTTCGGTTGTACGATTCTATTCAAACAGTTTAGATAATGAATAAATATTTGATGTCCAACCATTCCATAATAAAAAGTTCCAAACAAGTTTTACTTTATTGGAAACATGTTTCCTAAACATTATATGTTTCCTTAAAGAAAAATTACGAAACATTCTTTAAAATGAATTTTACTAATCCGTAACGATTCAACTGACTTCTAGAAATAATAGAAGCTTTAGTTAGAAATATAATCAAGTACATTATTTCCTTTTTTCTCTAAATATAATCAATTTCACATCATAATTTATTTATTCACCCAACCAAAACCAATTCAATCTCTTTATCACAAAAATTCGATACAACATTTAACTGACAATCAATTATGCAATTAAAATGTCAACAAAAACGCTTCCGAAAACGATAAAAAAAAATGTTCAATTTAATTACAAAATATTCTGAAAAATCATATATATGTTCGTACTTGATAGATTCTGGACCAGTATCAATTTCAAATAGATTGCAATCGTACAAATTAGAAAAAAAAATGCATTTTGGAATAATAATTGTATTAGTTGGATGTTTGAGTTTGGTAAGTTTTGTACTAAAACTTTAAAATCAAAATATATTAATAATTTTTCACATATTTAGGTTAGTGCTGAAATTGATTGTTCAGTAGTACCGGCTAATGGAACAATCGACATTGATGATTGTTGTCGGTTTCCAAACATTTTTAACGCATCATTAATCGACAACTGTGATGCAAAATATGGTGAGGGGGGTAATGATAATAATGAAGATAATGGTCCACCAATTAGTACATGCTCATCACAATGCGTGTTTAATGCAACACATTTGATAAACCCAACCGGGGAAATAAATCAAGCAGCTGTAAAAACTTTTTTCACAACTGCAGCTTCTTCTGATGCAACGTGGAAATTGATTGTTGATACATCGTTAAAAAAATGTTTCACGTATATTGCTAATCGTAAGGATGATATAGCTGCTATGGTTGATCAAGATCCCTCATCAAATCTTCCAGTTTGTCATCCACACGCTGCAGTTTTTGTTACATGCCTTTATACGGACTTGTATATGAAATGTCCAACTGAAAATTATAATAAACATTCCAAACCAGCGTGCAAAGAGTTAACAGATTTTGTCAACAAATGTGCAAAAGAGGCAGATATGTAATTTAATTTTAGAACATAGGCAAGTAAATTGAAATTGAGTTTTTTTGTTCGTAAAATTTATGTAATGTAAATATCTAGTTAAATATAAATATTTGGAGTCAACATTCAGGCGAATATTTTTTAATTTTTTGATATTTTTTTAAGAAGTGTATAATAGGTAAAATGACTTCAACATAAACAAAGTTTTAAAATTTTTCAGGTTTCATGAATCGTTTTCAAGAATGATGCGTATCATATGTATGCATGAAATGGAAGCATTTAACGCAGGAAATTGATTTCATTTTTTGAGAAATTCTTTGATCTCGACTTATACTTCTATCGTATTCGGCATGTTTGTCTTGAACAAAACTGACATGATAGGCTGAAAACTCAAGCCAGTCAGCTGATCCGAAGATTTGATGGAAAAAGAATCAAATTAACGCAGCTCTAATTCTTGTGCAGAACTGGTGCATTAAAGAATAGTGCTCTTTGTCAACTTCACTTATAAAAAGAACATTAGTTTCATCTCTTTCATTTCATCACTTCCAACAGCAACCTCAAAAAAACAACTAACAAAATGTGATATCCAGGTGCGGCTTTGGATCCTTAAAAATAAACCAAAATTTCAACAAATTAAAGCTAGTCGCTTCTGTTAGTTGCAGATTCTGCAACAATGAAGCGACAAAAAGGCTTACCATCATCTGCAATTGTATTTATTTGACGTAGTGCAGCTACAAAAAAGTGGACAAAAAATACTAACACTTGCTCTACTACACAATTGGAGAGTTTCGAGTTCTTTATAACTGTTCTATCGCGATGCCTACTACTGTTCAGTCCAAAACCGAATATCTTGTCTTTATGATAAAAGTAGGTGCGTTGCCAACGTTAAACACGTTTAAGTTTTCTTTATTACATTTAATAACAGAATCTCACCTCTTCGGTTTGTCTCGTTGCTATCCCATGTCTTGTTGTGAGCATTTGTATCACAATCGATGATTACAGTTCACATATTTGTAATATACCGGATCACCAGTTCTTGTTCCTCCGTCCTACCAGTTCTTGCTCCTCCTGATAAGCAGGACGTTGTCGCCACTATTTCGCGGCGAATTCCCCCGAGTATGATGATGATCCTTGGTGTGAAAATCTGAAAGACTAAAAAAGTTAATGTATTTTCTAGTCTTAATGTACGACCTAGGTAAGTTTGCATTAGTATTCTATATTAAATAGGTCTTCCTGTTTGCCAGGGCCCAGGCCCTTCACTCTGTTTTTGGGAAACCAAAGTTCTTGTATCAGCGTGTGTCCCATATGTTTCTTAGTGAATGTCATGACAACTACATCTGACCCTGTCATGGTACTGTTCCTGGCATTTCTGGATTTTTAGAGATGATCATCTATTCGACGCTACCGGGAAAAGCAAATGTAGCTTTTTAATCATCTAGCGTTGCATTTAAATATGGTTCCAGATACCACTTCATAGGCTTCATAAGGCGGTGGTGTTTAAGATGACTCTCATAGAATACCATCTTCCATCCGTCTCTTCGTCTTGTTGGCGTCATGTTCCGTGATTAATATACGGTGGTCCAACCAAGTGGTAGTCGGGAATACTCCCTTTCACCGATAAGGCAACTCACCGATCCCAAAAATTCAAAAATTAGATGTTGGCCTGTGACCTCATACCGACTACAAAAAGCCTTCCATTCCTATAGGGTCATCCCAGTGTTTTGTGCTCCTAGCACCACGAGAAATTTCTCGCAAGTTTTCCCAGTTATAGTTTTATTTTATTTTTGCGATTTTCCAACCGAACTCTACAACGAGGTATTTGGACAGCAAATGGGTGAGATAACTCTGAAGTTCTTGTTCGCTGATTAAATTGCGCACAGGATGGAAATATGTTTTGAATTTCCTTAGAGGAGAGTTCGTTTAAGTTATATTTGTAGTAGATTGACAATTCAGCCACATTCCTTCTGTGCTGGAGTGAATCATGCTTGTCCGTTAATTCGGTATTACCAATCAACCGTATTGTTTTTCTCTGTACAGAGCCTAGACATTTTATTGTTGACTGACAAGCACCTCCCCAAACATGACAGCAGTACTCCATACATGAACGAATAAAGGACTTGAAGATTAGCAAAATTTGCTCGGGATTAAAATACTTTTTACATCGACTCAAGAATCCTAATTTTTGCATTGCCGATTTAGCGAGGATGAACACATGTTTATTCCATTTCAGCTTATTTTGAATATCCACTCCAAGAAGTCTAACTGATTCAACCTCACGCAGTTCCTCATGGTTTATTTTAATAAGGAGATTTTTATGTCGCTCTATTCGTGAACGACGGCAAAGTTTGGTTTTGGTTGGATTAAATGAAACAAGATTACGCTCCAGATCTTTGTTGATAGAATCAATTAGCAGCTCTCTATCAGTGGTAACTGCAGTATGAGATCAAAATTTAGGAAATACATGTGATACAAGCAATGTGCTGTCATCAGCAAAACTATGGATTAGGTGTACTGTGGAAATAAGCAAATCATTAATGTATAGAAGAAACAAGGTTGGTGAGAGTGCAGAACCTTGGAGAACCCCAGCATTGGTTGTGAAAATATTGGATGTGGTACCATCTAAATTAACATGAAATTTACGACCTGTAAGAAAACTATGAATCCATGAGACAGTAAGATGGTCTATGCCATAAGATTTTAATTAATAAGATTTTTATGCCACACTTTATCAAATGCTTTGGTGTCAAGTGAAATACTGAATGTTTCACCATGGTTTTCCAGCGATTTGTTCCAGAGATGGGATACGTAGGATCTAATAGATCACCTGTTGCATAACTTCTACGAAAACCATACTGCTTCGTCAGTGCATCATCAATAATTCGCGACATTTCCAAATAATCTATTAGATTGTAGTTAACATATTTTTCAAATATTTTAGCCAAAACCGACAGAATTGCAATTGGTCTAAAATTGTTAGGGTCTATCTTACTGTCTTTCTTTGATATGGGTTGAACGCTGGCCAGCTTCTAAGAATCGGGAAATATTTCGATTTTATAAGATAAATAGAAAATTTTTGTTAAAATTGGAGCTAGTTGCCTAGCAAAGGTTTTAAGTATGAGGGGTGGCATACCGTCGGGGCCAGCAGATTTGTTGATATCGATAGAAAGAAGCATTTTCCGTACAATATTGCAACGAAAAATAATTGGCTTCATTTTCGTTACAACTGGGGAGATGAGTGTAGGAGAATGGAGAGGTTCAACTATGCTTGAGTTTTCTGCAAAAATACGACCCAAAAGATTCGCCTTCTCTTTCGAGTCGCTTACGGGAATGTCATTAAGAACTAATGTTGGAATAGAGGATCGAGTAAAATTGCTCTGGACTGATTTAACTGCCTGAAAGAAATTACGTGAGCCAGATGGGTGCACGGTGAATTTCTTTGCTTTGTTCTGGATAAACGCATCTTTGTCCAAGTCTATTTTGTATTTACTAATATTACTGGCTTTCTTATACGCGCTTTGGGTTTCAGGTGTTTTGTTTGTGTTATACGTTTTAAATGCTTTGCGTTTATTTCTCACTGCCTCATCAACATCCCGCGTGAACCAAGGCTCAGTTTTAGGAGAGATTAATCGATTTGGAATAAACCGCCACATTCCGTCTTTTATTATTTCTAAGATTCTTATTGCCGATGTGCTAGGATCTTGATCGACAGAACAAATAGTTTTCCAAGGTGTTTCATCATAAAAGTTTCTCAGTCTCTCCCAGTCAGCGCGTTTATAGTTCCAAATGCGACGAGTGTTAACGCCGGATCATGTCGTCCTAAAAATACAGAAAAAGTTTAGTTAGAAATAAATTTGACTTACCAAATTTTGGTGAAGCTAGCGTTGATGTCCTTCTGCTGTTTGTATATATATTGAAATTAGCTGTAAGAACCAAAAAAGTAATTAATAATTATTAAACCAAAAAAGTAATTAATAATTAATTAATAATTATATCAGATTTGATAATAATTTAAATATTGTTACCTTAGTTTGTTGATATTGTTATTTGTAATGTCAATCTGACATTTTGTTTCGTTAACTTCAGCTCAGTTCGCGTTTTCACCACTTTTGAGATTTTTGGCGTAATTGTTCCATTAAAGTTTATTGGTGTTTTCACTAATTGTTCTGTAGTGAAAATGTGTGGCGTTGTTGCAAGTAAAAGTTTTTCTTTGTAATATGTTTTATACATTAGTTTTTAGTTTAAGAATCTCTCTTCGTCGTTGTCTTTTGTACAAATGACATTACATTTGTTCTGTTATTCTCGTTTGATCTGTTTTGATTAAAAACTTAAATTTGTTAGACATAATTTTAATAATTATTGTAAATTTAAATCGGTAAATAAATTGTTGTATTAAGCCAGTGGTGAAGTGTTTTTGTGCAGTGTTGTGTCCATGTTTCTGCCATGATGATGAAAGGTAGTGAGTTGCCTGTGTGACCGCCATGTTGGGCAACACAACATTATTTATCGATTATTCGTATTATTTGTTAGGCGGGATGATTTTGGACACGCATTTGCTTCGATTGGACACGCATTATCTTCGATTATCGTTATTAGATATTAGGCGTGATAATTTGGACACGCATTATCATCGATTATATTTGTTGTTTGCTAGGCGTGATAATTTGGACACGCTATCTCATCGGTCATAGCTACCATGTATCAGGCGTGATAATTTGGACACGCACTATTATCGATTATATTTGTTATTTGCTGGGCGTGATAATTTGGACACGCAGTCTCATCGATCATCGTTACTAGTTAATAGGCATGATAATTTGGACACGCATTATCATCGATTATACTTATTTCATCGATCATCGTATCTGTCATTTGCTAGGCGTGATAATTTGGACACGCATGCTCTATCATCCCAAGTTTTTGATTATCCGACAAATTCGTTGATAATCCTCTGGTTCTTCATTTGATGTCATCAATTTGTAAAAAAAACCTATACAGTCCACTAATCAAGTCAGAAGCGTCAACAACGAGGATTTGCTTTAATTTGCTTTGGTGATGTAAATTGCACTATTGCTGATATGAATAAATGGTCCGATGTTCCGAGGAGTTGTTCAACTTTTGTCTTCGTAGTATTTGGCTCGTTTGTCAAAAACAGATCCAGCAAATTATTGTTATGATGTGAGTTATCTGGTATTCTAGTGGGACAATCTATCATTTGCGTCAAACCGTGATAATCTGCGAGTATCAGTTTGGCTTGTCTTCCTATGTCGTCAGTGCGCGATGAATACTTAAGCCATTCTTTATTATGAATATTATGTTATTATATTAGGCTCTTGATATGCTTTTATATTTTTGTGGTAATCTCTGTCAAAGGGAGACCATCCGCCGCCCAAAATCTGTAAAAATATTTTACAGTTTGTTTGGGCGCAAATAAAAGCTTAAGACCTTAAGTTTTAAATGTCGCCTTGCTTTTTTGGAAAATACATGATGGCGGACCAATATGGCGGCTACAAGCTTAATTTAATGTATCTCAAGAACTACTTGACCGATTTTTAAAACTTATTTTTGTTTTAATGGTGAAAATGATTCCTTTGTACTTAAAATAATAATAACTTATTATAATAAAATTTAAAATAATAGAGGTTGCAAGGTTCATATTCCCGTTTATTTTTCTTATGATTCTATAATATATTTATTTTTCTACATAATACCTGAGATTTGTATTTCGGCGATTTTTTTGAAGATTATAGAAATTTAAAAAAAAAATCGGCTTATATTTACCAATAAAGATTCATTAAAATATTTCAATAATTTCCCCAAAACATATACAAAGTGCAATTTTCTGGATTTTTGTAGAAAATTAATGAAGTTTAAAAATTGTTTAAGAAAATATAAAAACAATCCGGTTATCAACCCTCAAACCTTTATTATTTGTTTATTTTTTAATTTTATATTTTTATATTGATGAGCTGCCATTTTGAAAAATACTTAAACACCACTCGGCATTTGAAAGTCTTGTATTATAACCACAATATTTTAAACACAATAACGCATCTTTTGATATGTTAAATTTGTTTTTCCAGTCAAATTACTATACTTTCAGGATGAGATGATCCGCCATCTGCATGTCTTCTCAAAAAATAATCGACGGTTTTTAAATCAAGAGATCTAAAGCTTGTATTTGCGCCCACACAAACAGTAAAATACTTTAACAGATGTTGGGCATAAGAGAGGTCTCTTGTTGATAGAGAATATCTTATATATATGTTTAGTTGAGTTCCATTTTACCTTGAGTATTTTTGAGCACGACCGTAACCAGTTTCTAACTTTAACCGGTTGCGTGTGATATCTTACTTTGTAGCTGGAACCCAATAGCGGTTTCTTTTTGCGGAAACGTTTTCATCCCTAGCTATTATGAGACTGGGTGCATCCCAAGTAGGTTTTGCCAGACATTGACATACCGCCAAGCACTGGTCCATTAATGGTTAACAGTACTTGGCTATTGTTACTGGGCCAATACTAGAACCAATCATCGGCCGATCTATGGTTTACAGAAAATAGCCAGTATATTGTTACCTTTGAATGGCCAAGCACTGGCCAATGAATGGTAAATATTGCTTGGCTATTGTTATTGGGCCAGTACTGTAGCCATGCATTTGCCGATCTATGTCATTTTTTTTAAATTTCGCTAGAGTATTATCCCTTTTAGAAATACATAGTTTGAAAACTTTCACATATAGTTTAGTTATCGCCTTGTCGGTTAAAAGACTATGGTAATATAGAAAAGATTGATATATGTTTTAATTTATTTTCATTTCTATTTTATTTTAATTATTTTGTAAATAATTTATTTAAATTTAGGTATAAAAAATATTATTTTATATTTTTTTTAATGGTGGAGTCAGGGTAGTGTTTGCTATTACTCATCCATTCTTGCAACTGAACCAGTTGTATGGGTAGTTTTGAATTTTTTCCGTCATTTTTATATTATTTTAAATTAGTCTGTATTTGATTTATTTAAATTTACATGTGATAATAATGTATATTTTTTTTAACAGCCCAGTCATGGTTGCCAGTATTGGGCCCAAGAATGGCAACCATTTATTGTCCGAAGTTATCATCCAGTAAAATTATGTTAATGGCCCATTACTAGACCAGTAATGGACCATTACTATACCAGTTGTACAACCTTGTATGGGATACACCCAGAGAAAAAAACAGTCATATTTGACTATTTTAATAGTCCGATTCATGACCTCTACTTTAATAGTAACAAAATAATTATAATCAACTATTGGATAGTTATTACAAGTTTGTTGACAATTTTAATTATTCTGCAGTTAACTTTAACTATTAAAGTAGTAGATTTTACAAAATGCAAAGTTGCTATTTTGT
This sequence comes from Diogma glabrata, assembly GCA_963693315.1. Lineage (NCBI taxonomy): Eukaryota > Metazoa > Arthropoda > Insecta > Diptera > Cylindrotomidae > Diogma > Diogma glabrata. The sequence goes on from OY856186.1 coordinate 396,046,221, forward strand.
AGTAGATATCGATTATTAAAACAGTTATTTTTAACAATTTTACAACAAGTAAAACGAACATAGTCGCAAATTAGTATAGTAGATCTATTTCAACTATTAAAATGGTAAACTAAAAAAGTGACTATTTCGTTGTTAGTTTCTTATGAAATTTTTAGTAAAATAAAACTAATTTATTAATTTAATTAATAAAAAGATTGTAACTATATACAAAAATTATAAAACTAATAAATAATTAATTTACCTTCAAAATTTACTTATTACAATGCATACACAAAGATTAACACATTTTTTTATTACTCAATTCTTTTTTTAATATTTCTATTACATTTTATATTGTTAATTATATTAAAATCTTATTTTATTTTATGTTTGGTATTAATTTTATAATATATAAGTTCCGTCTCTTGCAGAATTTATATGAACGTTCCATTAGTGATATTTTCTAGGTTACAACAAATCCAACTAGTTTGTAAGATTTAAATTTCCAATTCATTCAATAGCTTTCCGCTGTATGGAAGCAAAATATTTCCAACTATTTTTGCATGATCCACCCAGACATTTGCTTAAATTAAAAACAGTAGATTATTAATTAAATAATCAAATTAATCTTAAATTTATAAAATTTTCATTAAAATTAGTACATATGTACTTTAATACTTCTTATTCTAATTTGAAAGAAAAAAATCTATAGGTAACCATAACAACGAATAACAAGCTTATATTATCATAAATAAATAAAACAATCAATGGGTTTTTTTTTTATTCTAAGTTAGGCATGTTTAGTGTTAATCATAATAAATTATAAATTAACGTCTCTGAATATCCGAAGATACCATGCCAACTAGGAAGTGTGGTTAAGTTTGGATAAATTAAATTTCAAAAAATAGTTTGAATAAATTTAGGGTGCCTAAATTCAACCAATAATTGCTACTTTTTAAATTAATTGACTTGGCAAAATGAAGCCTAATGTTCTGTACTAATACACAACATTAATAATTCACTTTTGTTTTATTATAAGGTTTTTATAAGGAAAAGTTCAGCATTGTTTTCGATGATATTGCACACTTCAACCGCATGGGAGTTGATTTCAGTGACTTCATATTTTCCACCATCACTATACATATTTATATATTTAATTTGAAATGTTTGAACTATAAACAAAAAAATTAATTCAGATAAACAAATCTATATATATATAATTAAACACAAAATACTAAGATACTTACTTCAATGCACATCGAAACCAAACTAAATATATAATAGTACATTATGATGCTAGGACGTAAAGCTAAAAATTTTGGACGGATGTGGAGATTGCACCCACATTAATTCCAAAATAGTTTACGTCCGTGCATCATATACTATTTTTCATTCGCCGCAAGCAAAATATTTAAAAAAAATTTGTTTATTCTAATTTAAAATTATAAATTTGCATAAATTTAAAAATAAAAATATGTGAACAAATTGTTATATAGCTAGGAAAACAAATGATAACAACTATTTTAATTGGATTAGGAAATTTTGAATTTAAGGGTTGCTTTGATAAAAAATTCTATTTTTCATAGAATTTAAACAAATGGGAATGCTTTTTGCTTTTTTGGACGTAACTATGACAACAAAATAAATAACTAAAAAGTGACGCTTTAAGGCCGCAAATCACAGAAATAAAGTAACACTTTAATACGTAGGCGAATAAAATGGTACATTATGATGCAAGGACGTAAAGCTAAAGATTTTGGATGTATATGGAGTTTGCAAATCGTGGCGCTAGCCGAGATTTTGTTGTGGCGGAATGCACTAGAATATACTAACTAAAAATTAAACCCATCACAACCTCCTTAGTGGGTTCAATAATTAATAAAAAAAGTTTACAAGATGGTGCTTACCGTCTTTGTTATCGGTTAAAAACGGCCTCTTAAATTGATTATAAATACTCGGTTGAAACCATAGAGGTCCTCTTAAGTCTCTTGTCAATTTCTCTCGTGAAGATCAAAGGAAATGGATTCTTTTAAATTCACTCATTTTTTTTGTAAAATTGTGTAGTGAAAATTTTAATTAAATTCGATTAAATAGTTGCAATTAGTACAAAATTCAATTTAGTGCAATTCTTATATGTTTGTGAAGTACAAACCAAAAAGCCTCTGAGTCTTACTCCGAGTCTACAATTCATTTCATTGATTTGATTATCATAGTGGTGGCTGTCAAATTCGGACATTTTTGTTAGAGAGATTGAAAATTTGTTTGTTTGCTAGACCGAAGCTGATGCATTCCGAACTGAGAACCATCCTGGATTACGTTTGGAAAATGCTGAAACCCTGGGATAAACACAAAAAAAACGGTATCTAATTTTATATACATTCATATATTTTTAGTAGATTCTTACAGTGAAAATTTAATTGAGCTATAAAAATTAAATTAATCACACAAAAAAAATATTGAAAATCGTTGTCTGTGCTAGTGAGAAAATGTATACACAGTAATTTATTACTAGGCAATTATCTTGGTGCAAATTTTGATGGTTATATTAATTAAAACTAAATTAGATAATGCCTAATCTAATTAATAACAAAGAAAAAGATAAAAATTATTGTCAGTGTTAGCATCTAAATTTATGTACATTAATTTATTACTAGCCAATTACTGTAGTTTCTGTGGATCATATAAATAATCATATAAATTAAAATTAAATTAGTTAATGCATCAACAATCCACCACCAACCACAAGTTTCCAACATTGTCGTCATCCTGAGTGCTGAATAACTTGATATATTACCCAAACGATGAACTTGGTGAGGATGAGCGATTAGTTGAGCTTTCAAAGGATATTGAGCGGGATCTGGCTATCTATGGGGTGAGTAAATTTATGTAGATATGAGTATGTATGTATGAATGTGTGTGTATATGTCTGGGCTGCGTATGTGGGTGAATGAAAGTTAATTATGGGCAAGACCTAAATAATGCAATGCAACGGCTTTAATCAGAACACATATTTCCCCAACTCGGTTTGGAGTTGCCAGTTGTTTGCTAATAAACACGTTTGGATTTCGTATGAGATTTTTAGCGATGGGTTGATCCAATCTTTCAACTGAACCTTACGCTATGGAATGGGCAATGTCACCCTGTATCGTGATACTGCGTTTGAGTGAACCATCATCGGATATTGCTGAGAGAAGTTCATCAGAAAGAAAAAAAATTTAACATCCTTATCAGATGTTCACAATTTGGTGGTGAATTATGCATTTGATGTACATACTGGAAATCTATAAGCTGGATTTCAACGTGGTGGCTATGGTATGAAGTATTTAGCCCTCCAAAGATGCGGTACTTGGTACCTTCCTGATGCTTACTTAACCTCATCTGTATTTGATCCAGCATAGACGAATTATTAATGAGATGCGCGATCCCTGATTCATGGGGGTAATTCGCGTTACCCAAATACATACCGTGTTGATCATTATCGGAAGGGGAGAAATGGGTTATGGTTTAACTTATGTGAATACTGATGAAAAAGGTAATGAAGCTTGTTTTGCTTGTGAAAATATGAAATTAAGGTTTTTCGAAAGCGCTAGTTATCTTAAACTTTATAGTGATGCATTTAATGTCAATAATTTTTTTTTCGCTTCATTATAGACAGTCTTGGGACTTAATTATCTTTAGCTGTATGGGCATGGATGTAGGTATGGGTGTTTGTGTGCATGTGTGTGCGAGAGTGTGTAGATGTGTGATGAAATATGGGGTTGAACGTGGTGATCGCGGTTTCTTTCACGTATGGGGTCGCCAGAGTCTTCTTATATCATCATTTTTTTCTTTGATCCGATTAACACGTGTACTATACTGATTATTTGTACTGGACCAGCAGGTTATTCTTCTTGTTCCCAAAGGCTGAAGCTGACTTGGGGCCTTAAAAACTTTCTAGGTGCGCGGCCTGCTAAAAAACTTCTTGGATTCTCCAGTTCTCCATTACAATTTGCACCCACATTAAGTCCCAAATAGCTTACGTCCATGCGTCATATACTATTTTTTATTCGCCGCTAGCAAAATATTTAAAACAAATTTTGTATTCTAAATCAAAATTATAATTTGGAAATGAAAATATGTTGAACAAGTAACCTTTGACAAAATACTTGTTATTTTTTTCAAAATAATTCTATTACTATAACTACAAAAAATAACAATTATTTTAATTGGATTATGAAATTTTAAATTTAAAGGTTGCTTTGATAAAAATTTCTGTTTTTTATAGAATTTAAACAAATACAAATGCTTTTTACTTTTTTGGACGTAACTATGACAACAAAATATATGGTTGAAAAGTGACACTTTACTAAATAACACTTACTAAAAAACCACTTATAACCACTTTAATAAATAACCACTTTAATATGTAGGCGAAAAAAAACTAAATTTTTATATCAAAAAATACATAATTTATTTTGTTTTTTGTGTTAACTCAATCAATTATTCTATTATTAGTTTTAACACGTAGTTAAAATAAACGTAGTTAAAAAATATGCAGGGGCTGAAATGTCAAGGCTCTGAGATATCAAGACTTTGGGCTGGGTTTAGGATTTTGATATAGTTTTCAGCAAAAAACTTTTATGATAAAATGGTTTTTAGTTTTGGGCAGCGAGGCATATCAAACATAACTCTTTGTTAAAGTACATGTATTTTTTTTATCTCTCTTTAGAAATTTATTACAGAACTAACACGAAACATCAATACGTTAAAAAAAAAATTATTACAAAATCAAAGATTAAAACTTTTTTCAAAAATTCAAAAAATATTGCATAATATAAAACAAAATAAAATAACTGAAACTTTTTTCAAAATTCCAAAAACGTTCCAAAAATTAGAATAAAATCAAATATTCAAACAATTATTTCTAAATTCTAAAAATATTCCAAAAATTCTTAAATATTCAAAACCTCAACTATGTCCAAAATTCTAAAAATTCTAAAAATATTGCAAAAATTATAACAATATTAAAAATTGAAACTTTTTTCAAAATTCTAAAAATTATAATAAAATCAAAAATTAAAAATTTTTCAAAATTCTAAAAATATTCCAAAAATTCTTACAAAAATTGAATCTTTTTTCAGAATTCTAAAAATATATATATAAAATTCACAAATTCAAAAATTCTATTTTTCTTCAAAATTCTAAAAATATTGCAAAAATTATAACAAAATCAAAAATTAAAACTTTTTCTAAAATTTTAAAAATATTGCAAAAATTATTACAAAATCAAATATACAAACTTTTTTCAAAATTCCAAAAATATTTCAAAAACTATAACAAATTTAAAAATTTCCATGTCCAATTTCATATTTAATTATATTTACATCATAAAATCAACTAAATTTATCTTTCCCAAAAACTGAAACAAAAAATAAATGATTTCATTTTTTTGACACACTTGACAATATATTTTTGACAAACTTATAATGCAATAAAATTCTCAATAATAATAATTTCATATTCATTACATTTCATTTCATCCAAATAACTAATTTAATTTTTTTCTAAAAAAATAAATGAAAATCATTCTTTTGACAAACTTCACATTATTTTTTTTGACAAACTTATAATGTCATAATTCTCTATAATAATAATAAAATATCATGTCATACAAATAATTAATTTAATTTTTTCCAAAAAATTGGGTAAAAAATAAATTAAAATTTATTTTTGACACAGTTGACAACATTTTTTTGACAAACTTATAGTCCCATAATTCTCAATAATAATAATAAAATTTCATGTCAAACAAATAATTAATTTTATTTTTTCCCCAAAAATTGTGTAAAATAATTAATAAAAATCTTTCTATTGGCACACTTGACAACATTTTTTTGACAAACTTCTAATGCAATAATCTAGTTTTTGATTTCACATACCAGTCTTGATCATTAAGATTTCTGATTTTCTGAGCCGATCGGAATAATATCATGAATAGATTCATTTAAAAGAAAATGTTTGTGTATAACCTGAAGATAATCGAATCATAGATTTATAATTTAACTGTTTTAGTGTTGTACTAAAGTGATTTTAGTTTGGATAATTAGGAATTGCATGCAAAATGTTTTTTTTAAACTAAAGAAGGCTGCAGAACATAAATATTTTTGATTATTTTCTATAGTTTCTATTTCTATTATTTATATTATTGGTTTCATGTTTTAATCCAATAAACTAAAAATATAGTGAATGGTGCAACAATTTTTTCAATCTTGCATAATTATTCAACAAATCGTTTGATTACTTTTGGTGCAGCGATCTTTGTATGATTCAATACTCATTTGATTATTTTAAGTGCAATGATTTATTGATGCGAATTGCTCAACAATAACCTATTTATTTTGGTGATAGAAGTTCTTTTAATTACATTGTTCAACCATCACCTGGGTGTTTTGTGCAACGATTTTTTATATGAATTATTAAACAATCACCTATATATTTTGGGGCAACAAGTGTTCTTTATTACATTACCCAACAATCACTTGTCTAGGTATTCCTTTGATTGCATTATTCAACAAGCATCCATCTATTTTGGTGCAATAAGTTTTTTTAATTAGATTATTCAACAATCTATTTGTTGCAACATTTTTTTTCATTACTCAACAATTACTTGTCTATTTTGGTGTAACAATTCCTTTGATTGTATAATCACGTGTATATTTTGGTGCAAAACTTTCTTTATTACCTTTCTCAACAATCACATGTCTATTTTGGAACTACAATTCTGCAACAACCATCTATTTTGGCGCAGCAAGTTGCTCAACAACATTATTTAACAATCACCTGTTTTTTTTGGTGCAACGATTTTTTGGGTTTGAACATTATAAATTGCTATTTTTTCTGTATGGTTGGTTGCATCCGGAACCGATTTGTATGAAACCAAAATTGAATAGTAGGAGTTGATGGAAGGGTGAAGATGGCTTTCGTTATTCTTGTTTTTCTGTTTTTTTCTTTAGGTCACCAAAGTCTTCTATCCTTTTAACATTTGTGTCAATTCACCCACTATTTATCGCGTGCATCCAGCTCAACAAACTCAAAGTGCGCGTACTCTCAAGCCATGAGAATTGTTTATGTTCCTTTTATTATTATCCTTTTATTATCCTTATGTTAAGCCGCTCGTTACAATTGGTCAAACAAATTTTCGTTTTCTTTGTGGGGCAAAAACTTTTAAAGTTTAATTCCGAAATATTTTTATTAACTACATGATGCAGTTGTAAGAATGATGTGTCTGCGCTGCTATAACACTTCATAACTCATGACCCTATAATAACGACTCATTTTAATTTCATAGTAATTTAAATATAAAATTTTTAACAATTAAATATCCATTTTCTTGTCAACATCCACCCAAACCATTCATTTTCATTTCCAATCCATAAATTAATTAATTAAATTTTACTAACTCAATAAATTCAAATTACTCTTCCTCAGTTAAATTAATTTGTACCATTTCACTAAGATCTCTCCTAATCCACCAAATTATAAAAATATAAAATGACAATAAAAGCAATTTCGCGCATGTGAAATTTTCCAACATAAAAATAAAAAAAAAACCATTAATTTTTATTTTCCAATTTTCTACTTTGTTGTACTATGTTGTATTGTACATATGATGGCGTAACAAAAACAAAAGAAAAACGATTAAATGTATATTATTTTTCAATATGACGTCATTCGAAGCATTGAAACAAAATACCGTAAAATTTCTTCTTCTTCGACTTCTTTCAGTTCGTTCTCATTTGTTATTGTTTTATCTAATATTTTATGAGTTTGCGTTATGAAACGTGGTTAAAATTTACAAATACATTTATATCAAACACATGACGTCATAACTCACAGAATGTTTTTATCTTGATCACAATAAAAGAGAAATATTATTATTATTTTCGAAAAACAACAAAAACGAAAAAGAGAAAATAAATCTCATCACGAGAAAATATGTCATTTTGGAAAATTTTCTTTTAACTTCAGTCGGTTTCGGTGAGTTAGAATGTTTGGACAATTTTATAAAGAAAAACGTAAGAAAACATAAAATAAAAATAAAAAAAATATAAAATCAACAAAAAGAAAAACTTTATGTGAAGAATTTTAATTCTGTGTCTCTTCTTTTGAATGGGAAAATGTGAAAATAAATTTTCATTAAACTTTTTTTTTGTTTATTATTTTTCGTTTTCTTTTTTTTTTCTGAAAAGTTTATTTATTTTATTTTGTTTTATGTTTGCCTTTAACTTTTCTTTTATTGTTTTATTTATAGTGAAAATTAAGTAATTAATTAATTATCGGTAGTTAAGTAAAAAAAAGAAAATAAATAGAAGTTATAATTAAAACGAAGTGTTTTCTTCTTGTCTTTTCTATGTAGTTTGGTTGGTGGTCAAGAAAAAGTATGTTGATTGTTGACTTTATATTAAAGACGAACAATTGGGATATTCTTAACATGTTTGTAAATAAGTAATTATATATAGATAAAAAAAATAAATTAAAATATATGTTTATATAATTGATGTTAAGTGTAAGTGTGTCGTTATGACTTAGTTATTTTTTGTTATATCAATATAATTATTCCATTTCTTCTCAAATCTTCTATATACATTTTTTTATATTTTAATATAATTCATCATATTCTTGTAAATAGAACACAAATATGTCTTAATGTTACTGATTGTTTTATCTTAAAAATTAAAATAAATAAATAAACAAATATACAAAAAAAATATATCACTGTGTAAAATAAATAGATAAAAAAACAAAAAATAAATAATAGAAGATGTTTTTGGTAAATCGTTAAAGTAAAGTAAAAAATGAAATAAGAAAACCTTAAAAAACTGGTACAAAACCGTAGAAACGAAAAAGTTCAGATTTGGTTGAGGGTGAAAATTATTTCTTGTTTTATTTAAATTTATTTTTATAATTTTTGTGTTATTCTGTGTTTTCGGCTAGAAATCAGAAGGAAGGTAGTAAACCTGAGAATATTTTTAAACAAAAAGGTAAGTCGATTCTGATCAAGATTTGTTTTGATTATAAAATTCGGCGAATATAAGTAGCTATAGAAACATAAAAGCGGGTTTTGCTTACTTGTTTTAGAACATGTTTTATTTTTAAAAGCTCAATATCAAAGGTTGTTATGTAATCAAAAATAATATTGATATTGGGGTGTGTGATATTTCGGCTTATTATAATTTGGGAGGAATACGTATCTGAAAAGTCGTGAAATGTTATGGTAAATTTTTTATCGTTTTATTTAACTCGATGTATAATGCATACTTAGAACTACATTAATCTTGTTCTTTGTGTCAAATGGTGTTTGAAATAATAGAATATATAAGATGGTTATTGCGAGGAAAGTATTAAATATCTGCCAAGTTTAAATAAATTTAGACACAAATACTTGAGCTTGAAATTAGAAAGAAAAAAAAATTATCCTAGTTATTCAGTATAGTCGACATCCCCGTACCCGGGTAAAATTATAAACCTTTGGATATAATTTTCGCAGTAAGTTTAAACTTAAATGAAGGTTGAACCTGTCCAATCTCTTTCACTAATTCTTCCCATTGTCTAATAAAAAATGGTTAAAGTACTACAATATTTACTTATAAAAATCCACGTTAAATATGTGGAACGCTGTCCGGGCCACTTTATATAGTGAACGAGCAAAAATTTTTCATTAAAAAAAATTGTATGGATCTGCAATTATCTAGATAATCATAATATTTGTTACAGTTTGTATGATAGAACATGAATCGGATTAGATAAACTTTTGTAGGAAGAATCGCGATCCGAATAATACGGATATTTTAAAAATTTAACAAAAAAATGCGTTGTCACTAGTGCATGTGATATTTTGGAGGTGCTGGTGGATGAACTGCATGCAGTCAACTATAGCATCCTCAATCTTTGTTAACCCATATTCCTTTACGATATGGCACGCTGTTGTTTGCTCGGCATTTCAAGTCATCAATATAATTTTATATATTTTTATTTTTGAAATCTTATCATGAAATATTGGCTAGGATATTGGCTATTTATATTTTAATAAATTTATTGTTTAATAAATCCTATCACATAGAACCTAGGATAGAACCATATAATTTTTTATGTAATTTGACTCACTAGATTTGAATTTTTGGATGAGTTTTGAATTATTAGGGATTTTTCCATAATTTGAATTTTTCAATTTGAAAGTTTATTTTTTGGGATGTTTTTTAGAGAAAAACTCCATTTTTCTCTTATACGTGTTTCAGGCTGGGATTCAAACCGTCGTCATCAGTAACAAGGTTCGAATCCGTTTTGGCAAACACGCTATCCAACTAGCCGCTGAAATTTGAATTTTTATCATTATTGAAGATGGAACTTAAGTTGCGTTTTTTCCAAATCGTTCGATATTTCTGTTTTTTATTCCATTTTAACACATTATTTTTTTTTTCATACGATCCAACTAAGTCCTCTAGTCCCACTCCAAAAGACGTTTAAGAGAAAATTGGAGTTTTTTCCCGCGAAATATCTAAAAACATATACTTTCGAATTGAAAAATTCAAATGATTGCCTTAATTACAAGTTTGAAGTGCTCACAATAAATCCTTAATAATTCAAAATTTATACAAAAATTCAATCTTTTAGAGTTGATACCGACGAGTTTTATTCTCTAATTGACGCACAATAATGTGCTCTCCAGAAACAGCTGATAAATGATGCGGTCTCACAAACTCGGTCCTCATCTATATTTTCCGTATTCTCGTTTTTCAATAAAAAGTTTTCTGTGAAACGAGAAGTTTTCTCAAATTGACTTCAACGTTATGGCTTGAAGTCAATTTGATATATCAAATATATATCAAATTATATTTTGCGATGAGACAGAGCAACTTCCATGCATTGATCAGAAGAATAAATTGTACAGATCGATAGCATCCAATACCACTTATTGCCACTAATATTCACACGGTAGTTTTGGATCTCATGGCGGTATGGTCCTTCTGTGTCTGTGGACAAAAAAAACTCAGAAACCACTTAACATATTGACCCCATATGTAGTACACAGGTATCTTAAGACACTACATGCTTTGGTGTTAATTTTCAGATTGTGTGACTGTGCTCCAAATTATGGGGGGTAAAATGTCAAAATCCTTATGCGGTTATCTTTCTATGGACTAGACACGATATCTCTGAAACTAATTGGCCTATTGACCCCAAGATACACAGATATGTTATGCCAACATTTCCCCAGACATTGGTTTGATTGATTGACCCTAGATATGAAAGTCAAAAGGTGTGAGTATTTCTCGTAGCTTTAAAATCTTTTCAAAAGCACAACTGCAATTTAGTTTCATGCATTGTCAATAGCTTTCGAGGCGGCATTATTACTATAAATTATATACAAAAACAATCATTCGAACAAACAAAAATATTTCATAAATAATATGCTTCTGTTCTTTTCAAAATGCCGCAAAAAAATGTCAGGAAAATTATGAAATTCGATTGTAATACAAAATCTGGTTATAAGGGTCATGCCAGTGGTTGATGAAACGAATACTTATAGCTTAAAGTGCACCTGGAAGCACCCCAATGAATTTTTTTGTCAAACAGACAACACATCAAGAAAGCTTATAGTACTAAGCGAACCATGCATACTGTTAACACCAAAGGTTTTTAGAAAAAAATTTAATTTCACTGTTCACTTAAAATACAAAAACAAATATTTGCTTTCATCAAAACCTTAGAGCAGGCTGTTGTTGGGCCTAGGTTTTAAAAGAGTTTGTGTGTTGTTGTGACGCGTATTGTAAAACTTGCTACGCCACACATTTTATTTATAAAATAGTATATTTTTCAACGATGCCGAAAACAACATATTTTGAAGCGAGAGGACAGTTTATCAGCCGAGGCGATAGCCGAGGTTGGTAATGGTCGCGAGATTCAAAATATGATTTTCGGCGAGTATAAAACTGTATTTTTTCTACTACTATTTTAATAATTATTGTTAATTATTAAGCATTTTCATTTATAATTACGTACAATTCAAATTTTAAAACATAAAAACATCCAAACAAAATCTTTAAATTTATATTTTTGCTATTAAAATATAGATGACTGAATATGAAAAAATAATCCGATTTCTACGTCATAAAAAACCGTCTTTAGTTACAAGCCTGATTGTCGTTTCAAACAAAAAAGTCGTTAGTTTTATACATATACATATTTTCATTCTATTTTCACTACAAAATTCTCTATTTTTATTCTATTCGGTCTATAAAGTCCCGAAAATCATTAAATAATACATCTTTAAAGGTTTATTCTTTTTTGCATTTCCCGTCTAGTAGGCTTATAACTAAAAACAGTTTTATAATAAACAAAATCAAGTTTAAAATGTTTATTATGATTTCTGAAATAAAACAACAGTTTTGATTTAGTTTTTGTATGGGGATGAGGTTACGTAAATTTCTGATATATTTTAAAACAACGTAAAATATTTTATGTAAATAAATATTTTTTTTCGTTTTTCTTAAATAAATATTTGAAATCATTTTTTTTAAATATCTTAACTTCAACTGTTTGTTACCAAACTGTTTTAAAAGAATATTATAAAGCTTATATAGTTAACTATTATTATTTTTAATGTAAACTGTCCGTAAATAATTCTAAAACTAATTAACATCATCTTCCCAAGAGAGACAAATTAACACTAACAAAATTATTTTATTCAATCAATTGATTCTCTTAACTGGTGTTTTAGGATGATTTATTCTAGTTAAGAAATTAGAAAATAGATGGCTTTTAAAAAATTACTTTCGTCACTAGGTACGAAAGTAATTTGTATAGGTTTTTTTATCACTGGTGACGAAAAAGAAATTTTCGATGCAATGAACAAACATCGAAAGTAGATTTTTTAAGTTGGGTAGGAGAAAAAAGAAATTTAGAAATGTTAAAACTTATTGCAATCCGTTGGATCGAGAATTTGATTGGGATTGGTTGATTTTTTTTCAGTAACCAATGTGTTTTTTCAAATTTACTTACCTTTATCGATTTTAAGTTTAAATTGTTTCAAACCTTTTAACTGTATAACTTTGAACAAAACTTAACAAACCAACATAAAGTTAAATAAATTTAATATATATATACATAAATTATTACTTTGTGAACCGTATAGTGCCATGTTGTTGACAGTGAGGGGATCATAATTATTCTTGATTGTTTTTAATTGAATGAAATTCAGTAATACAGTTTTATTTAATTGCACTATTAAATGTTGAATATAAATGTTGTAAGTCGGTCGGTTTGTATTAATTCGTCCTAAACCTATTTTAATATAAAACTTTATAAAAATTTAAAATGAAAACTGTAAAGTTAAAAAATTATTAATTAAAAAAACTAAAAAGAATTTTGATAGCATTTAACTTAAATAGCTTAAGTTAAAGAAAATCAAATTATAAAAAGAACATTAAAGTTTTTCACTCTAAATAGTATATTAGGCTACATGTCCTTTGTGTATTCAAAAGTTGTGTGAAGATACACAAACGGTCCGTTAGGACAGCTATCCCACAGATCTGACCAACTTTTTAGAAATAGAAGCATACAACAGTTTTTTGTATATGACAAAAAAGTTTTATGTAAAAAAAAGTCGTAAATAAATCGCTTTACAAATTCGACAAAGTCACTATAAGGAATGAAAAAATAACAAACCATGACAACAATGATAGTTTTCCTGGAAACAGAAACATTCACGATAAATTCAAACAAGTATATTAACACCACCTACTATGATGAACTTAAAATTCAAAATTTTCCTTTTTAATATCGTGTAGCGGTTTCTACAACATTCTACAACATACTACAACATTCTACAACATCATATTATGAAACACTCTGTAGATTCTTCCAAAATTAAAAACTTGTTCCTGACCACAAAAATACTGTTACAATAAATATATAACAAATGTATTTTGGATTATATAATTTAGAATTAGTAATGAATCTCACTCGATATTGTTAACATTAAAATTGTTGAAATAAATTGTAAAATAAAAGTTTTTATTTATGATAAATGATTTATCTATTTTATTTATAATCAAAGTTAATTCGTGAGTGTATATTCAAAAGTGATCAATCGAACAATACAATGTGCATGTGCACAATAGTGCACATTAAAGTGATAGCGTGTTACAGTGCTTCACTCAGCTGTAACAGCTATTACAATCGATGAAAAACGTGATCTACGCAGGTGAAACAGTCGAAATTTGAACTTGACCTTTTTTGATTTTCCTGAAACTTGACATGTAAGTAGTATGGACAAAATAAAAAATACGACTTATTTTAAAATTTTTTTAAAGTGCATAGTTCGAGCACAGGGGGCACCCCAATATGCATGAAAAATGAAAATTCTGCCAATCCGATGTAACTTTGAAACTAAATTGCTTAAGAATGGCTATACCGATTTCATCAAACTTTTTTTTGTTTGATAGATGATTAGCTATCCGTTTGAAAAAAATTTCATTTATTGTTTTTATAATTAATTTTTAAATAAAAATATTAAAAAAACTTTTTTAAAGATGGCGCTAGGGTCGAAGATCAATTGGAACTAAATTAGTTTATTTTCTGAAAATAGTTCTATCCTTACTCTAAAATATATCAAATTAACTCAGAGACTTTAATTTTTGTTCTTGAGATATTTAATTTTAAAAATTTTTAGTACAACTGAATTCGAATTTTTCTTCATTTTTTCCAACAACTTCCATTAACAAAAAATTTTAAAATCAATTAAATTTTAACTTTTTGTTTTTTTTTTTAAATATAGCTCTAACCTTATTTTAAAATATATCAAATTTACAAAGAGGCGTTAATTCGTGTTCTTGAGATATTAAATTTTAAAGATTTTTAGTCCGATTAAAATTCTAATTGTTCATTATGTTCTCGAACTTCAGTGGTTAAATTTTTTTGATGTTATAAATTGTTCGAAAAAATAATGAACAAATACAATTTTAGACGGACTAAAAATCTTTAAAATTAAATATCTCAAGAACAAAAATTAAAGCCTCTGAGTTAATTTGATATATTTTAGAGTAAGGATAGAACTATTTTCAGAAAAAAAACTAATTTAATTCCAATTGATCTTCGACCCTAGCGCCATCTTTAAAAAAGTTTTTTTAATATTTTTATTTAAAAATTAATTATAAAAACAATAAATGAATTTTTTTCAAACGGCTAGCTAATCATCTATCAAACAAAAAAAAGTTTGATGAAATCGGTATAGCCATTCTTGAGCAATTTAGTTTCAAAGTTACATCGGATTGGCAGAATTTTCATTTTTCATGCATGTTGGGGTGCTCAAACTATGCACTTTAAAAAAATTTTAAAAATAAGTTGTATTTTTTATTTTGTCCATACTACTTATATGCCAAGTTTCAGGAAAATCAAAAATGGTCAAGTTTTCACAACTCTGTCTAGAACACGTTTTTCATCATCATGATTATATGGTTCTATGATAAAATATCACATGAAAAAATCCAACACGAAATAATATCACGTCGAAAATATCACAGCGAAAAAATCATACTATACGAAAATATCACATCACGGAAATATCACATCTCTAAAATATCACATCCTAAAATCACACGCGAAAAAATATCACATTCTAAGATCACACGCGAGAAAATATCACATCCTAAAATCACAAGCGTAAAAATATCACATCCTAAAATTACACGCGAAAAAATATTATGGAAAAAATTTTATTGCAAAAAAAATACAGAAATATTACAATTTTTGAGTTTTGCAGAAATGCGTAGTTTTGATCTCTAGTTTGGGAGATATCAGTACGGCAGAAGAATAGCAAATATTTTTACAAATTACAGTCGTGATCGAAGAATCGAAATGTTAAGAAGAATGGCTGTATGGTTTATATAAGAAATCATGTATGGTTTATATAAGAAATCAAAATAATAAAAATACATAATTGTGAAGAAATGAAATCAATTTATTTTAGAATTCTTTTAATACTGCGTGTCTGTCTGTTACCGCTCGCTATCTTGTAAACTATAAATCTTTTCGACCTAAAATTTGAAATGAGTATTGCTTAAATCATTTGGGATCCAAAATAAATTAAGTGGGAATCATTTGTTTGATAGGGCTATGACGTGAAATCGTTCAAAACGTTTTTACTAAGTCAAATACGGTTTCATATGAAAGGTTGTGTCTCAAATCTCAATGGTCGCTACAATTGTTAGCATAGAATTGGTTTAAATTTATATATTATATACCGACTTCTGTTTTTTTACAATAAATTTTTTTCCATGATATGTTTTCGCGTGTGATTTTAGGATGTGATATTTTTACGCCTGTGATTTTAGGATGAGCTTTTTTGCGTGCGATTTTAATTTAGTCTCCACTGAGATCTAGTAGATCTACTCTCCACTGCACGAAGATACACAACAAACGTTTGCTAGTGCTTACTAACGTTTGCCAAAAATCTGTCTCTATTAACCAAACTACCTTTCTGAAAACAAATGCTTGCTAACATTTGTTGAAGTGCCGAAAATGTTAAAATAAAAACTTTGACAGCTTTTATTTGCCAAACAAATTGATAAAATCATCATTAAAACCAAATACACAATTTTTTAATATTTTAACAAAATGTTTTTTTGTTTTATTCTAAATTTTCACTTAAAACCAAAATCAAATTTGATTATCAATGACAGATCAATATATGCAAGACAGATCTAATTCCTAAATAATATGAAGTGGAGACAGATTTTTGTCTACACTTCATATTATGAAGCACAAACATGCAAAAACATCACACATCATTTCCATATTATTCGGTAAAACAATTGTTAGCAAATGTTTGTTCGTGATCATATTTTGTGTCCCCACTAAACAAATCTATGTTTGCAAACGTTAAGGCTGAAATTCACATAAAACAGAAATAGAATTTCATACAAATTTTACAGCAACAGAATTTTTTACTGTCAAATTTGTATGAAATTCTGTTTATGTGGCATGTGAATGTGTGATTTTAGGATATGATATTTTTCCCGTGTGATTTTAGGATGTGATATTTTTTCACGTGTGATTTTAGGATGTGATATTTTCTCGCGTGTGAATTTAGGATGTGTTATTTTCTCGCGTGTGATTTTAGGATATGATATTTTCGTGATGTGAATTTTTGTGATGTGATATTTTCGTATATTGTGATTTTTTCGCTGTAATATTTTCGACGTGATATTATTTCGTGTGGGATTTTTTCATGTGATATTTTATCACGACACCGATTATATTGTGGTCGTACAAATAATAGTATATTCACCTCAGGAGAGAGCGTGTCATCTTCCTCAGTGATATCTGTGATCTCCCAACACATCGGGAGAAAAATATGTACTTCTTACCCTTGGTGTATATTCTACTATTGCTCTAACTTAATTTAAAATTACAGTAAAATAAGAAGTTTGTAGAAATAAACAAAATCTTCCGATTTGAGATGTATCTTAGAACTAATAAAAACGAACTGTAACCATATGAAAATCAATCAATTTCAGTCGACTATTGATTGGGCATATGGGAAGTCGTAACCTTTGTTGATTTCAGATTCATACAAACGCGAATTCAGACGCCGTCCGATGCGTCAGAAAAAATGATACTCTTATTACTATTGTGTCGAAGGCTAAAAAATTTGTATCTTTAAAAATATAAACGGGCTGTTTTTTTTTATAAAACTAAACATGTCATAATTTTCACTATATATAAACGTCATACAATTCAATTATTTTATCTCGCATTGAATGGTATGTGCCTATGAGCCTCAAAAGAACGATATACAAGGAATAATAATATATAATTTATAGGGTTTTTTATTGGTTGAAAATGTAAAACAAGTGCTATGTTTGAATCTGTTGGCAGACATGCTATCAATTACGACACTGAAGCGATCACTATTCCGAAGTTGAAACTTCATCATCACTTATTTATTTACTTAAGTCAAACTTTCCACTGGCATTTGAGTCCATATTATGAAAATATTTTTACATTATATGTGAATTTTTGCATTAAATTTCTAAACATTATTTTGTGTGAATTCATAGAATAGAGAATATTTTTATTCTAATTAATATCCTAAGTCACGATTGTATATAGTCATTATTGATTGTTTCCAATCAACGTGAAATCAATGCCTGACAGTTGGTCAATTATTATCATTTATGTATGCGTATAAGACAACATTATGGGAATTTAAATTTATAGGGGATTTTTTGAGAGCAATTTAAACTGAAGTAAGTAAGGAAGTAATTGGAATTTTTTCAATTATTCGTAATCTTGTTCTTTCAACCCCCGATATATAAATAGCTATAGTATCAATTATGTACACTCAATTTTGTCATCTTCAAAAAATAAATATATAATAATACCAACATTTTCGAGCATTAAAATCAAAATGTTCTCAATATCCAAAGCAATCTGTTTTTTTTATATGAAGTACGTACAGTATTGCCATGGTAACGCATTTTTCAAGAGGGTTAAATTTGTGTAAAATTACAAAGCCAACATGATTAAAAAAATAATTTTTGGTGCTGTTTTTACGTGACATGAAATACGAAAAATAAAAATACATATAAGTAAACATTTCTTTTATCAACTTACCATTGAGAAAATTTTCCATACGTTCTTATTTTTCACTTCCACAAAACAAAGCAAAAAGTTAAAACAGTGCGGAAAAATAAAACACTGCGGAAAAATCTCACTTTTTGATAGTGTTGACAACATCGAAATACGTCGAATTGTGATTCAAAATTGCAAAGAGTAAATTTTCTACATTGAGGTGAATAATAATTCGCGAGAAACAAAGTTTCGAGCGAATTAAGAACCGAAATGGAGAAAATTTTCTTCACCGAGGTTTATATACTAGTTTTTGTTCTACTTGATACAAAAAATGCACTAAAACTCTTAATTATTCACAAAATAAAATGACAATTAATAAGCAAATGGTGAATAACTAAAAATTTTGATTTGGTGAAACATTGATTATCATATCATTGGATTACGTATTGGATATTTATTATTCAGGGCTGCTTAGTTAGAATTTTATTTTCAATGAATTTTCTTAAAACTATATAAAAAACACATATAGTTTGCTTTGCATTAAAAAATATAGCTTTTATTTATTTTTACATGAAATTGAAAATATATTCAATTTTGATGAGCCAAATTTAGAATTTTTTTAGTCTACAACTCACAACTAAACTAAATTTTAACAGAATTCTGTTTAACATGAATTAAAATTTTAAATAAACTTACCTAGTTGCCTTTGAAAAATGGAAATCAAACAATTGTCTTAAGTTTTTCATTTGAATAAAGTTTACAACTTGTAATCGTGAAGTTGATTTGTGAAGTTTTTGTATTCATTCATTATTTATTATTATTAGAATAAAATCAAAATGCTTATTATTTGTTAATTTATTATTATTATTTTAAGAAGAAACTAAAAAAATTCCAAGATGAACTCAGTTTAACAAAATATGGAGGGGCTGCAATCTCAAGCTCTGAGATATCAAGACTTCGGTCTGGGTTAAGGATTTTGATATAGTTTTCGGCAAAAAAACTTTAATGAGGACATGGTTTTTAGTTTTGGGCAACGATGTATATCAAACATAACTCTTTGTTAAAATACAAGTTTTTTTTTATCTTCGTTTAGAAATTCATTACAAAACTAACACGAAACATCACGTTGCCGGAAAATTATAACAGATCATAAACTAAAATAATTTAGTGAAAAGATGATACATTCAGCAAACTACTCAAAAACCTCTCCATTTATTGTTTCGAGAAAATATTACAAAATCACAAATTCATATTTCTTTTGAAATTCCAAAAATATTGTAAAAATTAAAT
Organism: Diogma glabrata; assembly: GCA_963693315.1. NCBI lineage: Eukaryota > Metazoa > Arthropoda > Insecta > Diptera > Cylindrotomidae > Diogma > Diogma glabrata. The sequence goes on from OY856186.1 coordinate 396,066,102, forward strand.
AAAATCAAACTTTTTCTAAATACCAAAAATATTCGAAAAATTAGAATAAAATCAAATATTTAAACTTTTTCTAAATTTCAATAATATTTCAAAAATTCTTACAAAATCAAAAATTGAAACTTTTTCAAAATTCTAAAAATTTACATAAAATTCAAAAATTCTATTTTTCCCAAAATTCTAAAAATATTGCAAAAATTATTACAAAATCAAAAATACAAACTTTTTTCAAAGTTCCGAAAACATTTCAAAAACTATAACAAATTCAAAAATTTCCATGGTCAATTTCATGTTCAATTGCATCTACGTCATCAAACAGCTAATTTTTTTTCCAAAAAATTGGCTAAAAAAATAAAAGAAATCATTTTATTTTATGAAAATCCTTCTTTTGACACACTTGACAACATTTTTTTGACAAACTTATAACGCAATAATCTAGATTTTGGTCTCACATACCAATCCCGACCATCAAGATTTCTCTAAATCCAATGTTCGTCCTCGTAATCACTTAAATCGAAAGTTTTTAAAGTCAAAAATATGCAAATTTCCATGTTTTGACACACTTGACGATTTTTTTGAGACACTTGAGGTTGTGACAGTCGGCCGGCAGACAGACATACATTTTTTTGGCTTTTTTAGAATCGGTAGGTCCTAAAACGTCGAGAAACGCCAAAAAAAGAGGGAATAAGAATTTAATTTTTTCCTCGAGTTTAGTCTTTCAGACCGAAGTAACGAACAAATGTTATATTTTCATTGTTTACCAAGGTGCTAAAATACTATTAAGTGTGGGTAATAATTACACTAGTTTACAAATTTTGATCTTTTTTTGTCTCCCTGACTAAAACCCAACTTTCTTGTGGATTTTGACCTGCTGAACACGAATATCATGTTCATTTTTTAGGTTAGCTCTTGGTTTTGCGATAAACCAATTTTTCAGTGACAAGAAAGGTTATTCTGGTTTTTGGATTGCATAGTTTACAAAAAAAACAAATTCAATGTATTAATGAAACAAGTTCATAGAGAAGATGCTAACAAACATTTTGAGCTATTTTTGTAAAAATCCATCAAGGATTCTGGAAGTTACATTTGAAAAAAGTTGAAAATAAAATCAAAAATTTACGTTTTTTAAAATTTTTCCATATTCAACGCCATAAATTTTAAACAAACAATAATTGTAAATTTTTTTAATTTCTTGGAACCGGTGGTAAATTCAATTCCCTTTAAGTTAAAAAACACGAATTGTGGTGCAAGTTGCACCAAGTTATTCAGGTTTGTCCAAAATAAAGCATGTTTAAAAATATTTAAAAAAATTTTTTTTACAGAATAAGAGAATAATTTAAATTCTGCAACATAACTCATTTATATATAAGTTGTTATACAAATTTTCGAATAAAAACTGCGAGCCATTTTGAGTTTTTCTTATTCCAACCGCGTTTATGTATTTTTTCTTTACCTTTTGTGCCGAATCGTAAATAATATTTTACAAGCTCAGTCGTTCTCAAACATCAGTTAAAAATTCGTTTACAATGCTAAAATGTAAAGTTAAATCTATTTGAATGGCTTCTCAAGAAGTTTCAAGTGCAAAAATAGTTCAAATTCATTTTGTTTTATATGTGGAATTTGCATAATATATCCTGCTAAAAAAATCACTCCGTATATAAGAATTGCAAAGTAATGAAGACTTTGGCATAAAACTAAATGAAGATAGACCGTGGATGCCGAAAAATAGATATGTCTACTGCAACTTAACACATTCAAGATGGTACAATAGAGAAAATGTTTATTTACCGTTTTAACGTTGTGTTACGACCAGGTTTGACCATAACTCGCCATTTTAACTCGAAAATCTGTATAAAAACTCATATATAAATCAATTATATTGCAGATCTAAAATACAAGAGCTAACCTAAATAAATGAATATGATATTCGTGTTAAGCAGGTAAAAATCTATAGGAAAAGTTGGGTTTTATTCAGGGAGATTATTCTTGTAAAGTACCTAGTGTTATTAATAACCATGGCTGAGAAAAATAGCTTTTGTCTTGAGTTTTGAGTAAATAATCGAAATTTCTCATACAAGTAGTAAAAAAACGAAATTACTTAAATATTAGCGTTACCATAACAACAATTAAACTTCATATAAAAAGTCTCCGTTAAAGAGTCTTTGTTAATATAATCATAGCTTGATTGTTTGACGCCATATACAAAAAACAATGAACCTTGGTTTAAAAAAAATGATTAGTGTTTTGATTTAATTTTTTTTATATTAAATTTATATAACTTCGGTTTTGAAAAAACCTAAGTATTCATAAGCCAAAAGTGAAATTTTTACCCACACTTTTTAGGCATTTCTCGACGTTTTAGAACCTACTGATTTTAAAAAAGCAAAAAAAAAATGTATGTCTGTCAGCCGGCCGTCACAACCGACGAAATCTAGAAAACCACTGGACGGATTGCAAAAAATTTTCCTAAAAATAAGTTTACTCAATGGAAAGAGTCAAAAGGACGCTGTGTTCGATAACTGTACCGGAAGTGTGTCAAATTAATCGTCAAGTGTGTCAAAACAAGGAAATTTGCATATATTTTGCTTAAAAAACGTCCATTTTAAGTGATTACGATTTTGAAGCAATCTTGATGGTCGGGCTTGGTATGTGAGATCAAAAACTAGATTATTACATTATAAGTCGTCAAAAAAATATTGTCAAGTTTGTCAAAAAAAAGATTTTTATTTATTTTTTTACTCAATTCTGTGGAAAAAATAAAATTAATTTTATTTGTATGTCATGAAATTTTATTATTATTATAGATAATGGCATTATAAGTTTGTCAAAAAAATAATGTCAAGTGTCAAAAGAATGATTTTCAATTATTTTTGTAGAAAACAATAAAACTAGTTATTTGTATGAAATGAAAATGATATTATTATTATTGAGAATTTTATTGCATTATAAGTTTGAAAAAAAAAATATTGTCAAGTATGTCAAAAAAATGATTTCATTTATTTTTTCAGCCAATTTTTTGGAAAAATGACGTAAATATGACACGGAAATTTTTGAATTTGTTATAGTTTTTGAAATATTTTTAGAATTTTGAAAAAAGTTTGTGTTTTGGATTTTGTAATAATTTTGGCAATATTTTTAGAATTTTGGAAAAAATTTTAATTTTTGATTTTGCAATAATTTTTTCAATATTTTTAGAATTTAAAAAAATAAAATAGAATTTTTGAATATGTGAATTTTATATATATATTTTTAGCATTTTGAAAAAGGTTTCAATTTTTGATTTTGTAATAATTTTTGCAATATTTTTAGAATTATGGAAAAGTTTGAATTTTTGAATTTTTAAGAGTTTTTCGAATATTATTAGGATTTAGAAAAAGTTGAAATATTTGATTTGATTCTAATTTTTGGAACATTTTTGGAATTTTGAAAATAGTTTGATTTTATTTAATTTTAACAATATTTTTAGAATTTTGAAAGAAATATGAATTTGTGATTTTGTAATATTTTCTCGAAACGGTAAATGGCGAGGTTTTTGAGTAGTTTGCTGATTGTATCATCTTTTCACTAAATTATTTTAATTTATGGTTATGATTATTCTGATTTTCCGGCAACGTATTGATGTTTCGTGTTAGTTTTGTAATAAATTTCTAAACAGAGATAAAAAAATACATGTACTTTAACATATTATGTTTGATATACATCGCTAGTATGGCCGGGAAAAAAATATCGATATATCGATAAATATCGATAATTATCGATATATCGAATATCGTATTATAATATATCGATATATCGATATTATCGATATATCGATATATCGATAATATTGATATATCGATATATCGATGTATCGATATATCGATACATCGATATTTTTCTTATCGATATTTTCGATAATTTTTTAAATATCGCCCGGTTCTACTCCTTATTAGGGCTGGGAAAAAATATCGATATATCGAATATCGATTTTGTATTATAATAAATCGATATATCGATATATTGATATGGATATATCGATATATCGGTTTTATCGATATTTTTTTGATATCGATATTTGCGATAACTTTTTAAATATCACCCGGCCCTAATCGCTAGCCATAACTAAAAACAATGTCCTCATTAAAGTTTTATGCCAAAAACTATAACAGAATCCTTATCCAAAACCGAAGTCGTGATATCTCAGAGCTTGAGATTTCAGCCCCTCCATATATTCTGATATTGAGTTTTTTAAAATGGCGCTACAGGTTCACAGTTTTTTCTGTGCAAAAAATCAATTAGGGTTACAATATCGAGGGTTTTTGGAGGCAAAATGCATGATCTCTTCATGAAACTTTGGTACATGATCCAGGTTAATTTGTATAATAAAGATCTGTATTCATTTAAAAATTGGGCAAAATGACAGGAGTCTACCGAACACTTGTAAGTTTGAATCTTCAATAACATCTCATCCTAGATTTCAATTTTATTGAGACTTGGTATATAAGATTAAAATATACCAACATCCGGTTAAAAAGGTTTTTTTAGAATTTTTTTCCAAGTGTTTCGAACCCGAACCGAACCCGAACCCTAAACTCGCTCCGGAGCAAGTTTTTTTTAAAATTATGTGAACCCGAACCCGAACCCAATCAAAAACGCGGTTCAGGTTCAATTTTTAAAATAGGAAATTTAGGAAGTTTGCGTAAGAAATTTCTTAGTTCGCAGATTTTTTTGTTTCAAACAAAATTATTTTGGTTATTATTTGTTTCAGTAGAGAATAGTGAATAGTGAGAATTAAATGAACATTTTTTTCCAAAATAAATAGGTGTGTAACATAAATACGGTATTCAATGTAACATAAAAAAATAAAAAAATAAAAATAAAATAAAAATAAAAAAATCCCAATAATGTAAAACATTTCCATAACATGGAGTCTAATGACAGTGGAAAAATTTAACTTAAGCAAAAATAAATAAGTGATGAAGAAGTTTCAACTTCGAAATTGTCATCGCCTCAACGGCGTAATCGATAGCGTGTCTGCCCAAGGATTCGAGCCGGGCACTGACAAGGAAGGTTCGAATTCATCCGAAACACGAAAAATGTGAATTGGAGTATTTTTCTGAGAAACTTCAAACCATACCTTTGAATTGAAAAAAATCCAATTACTTCTTTACTTACTTGAATTTAATTGATCTCAAAAATTCTCAATCAAAAAATAATGAATTCATAAAAAAAATTCGAAAAAATTGTTTTTTTTTGTAACAAATTAGAACCCGAACCCAAACCCACTAAATTTTAATGTATTGAACCCGAACCTGAACCAGCACCCAAATTTTTCTGGGCTCGAAACACTGGTTTATACTGCAGCTTATAGTTACAATTCAAATTTTCATGAAATGTTGGTAAAAGGTTTCAATCAATATGAGAAAGATTTTATTAGCTTTTGGGGTGCATTGGACAAAGGGTTGTAGGGTCCACCATACAATAGGTGATTTTTTTCACTTTGTTTTTTATGTTTGTTGGCAGCATATAACATTCGTTGGAGAACGAATTATGAAGACACTTTAAAAAAGTGGTGGGATTCCTCCGAGCACCTGTTTTTTTTAAAGCCCAATAACATCTGACAATCAAATTGCATAAATCTTGCGTAAATAAGCATTTAGTACGGTTCACTACAGTTCTGAATTCCGTTCTGGTTTTTCACATGCAGTAAAATATTTGGTAGGAAAATAAACACTCGTTTTCGGTTATAACGAATAATATCAAAAACTCTTTAGTTCATAATACATTGAAATTTAAAAAGTATTTCGTTCTTTTTTGATTATTCTAAATCAATTCCTTAAAAAAACTTTTATTAAACAAAGATAAAATATTTTAGAAAATTTCAAATTGATAGCAAATCAATTAAACAATCAATTTAATATATTGAATTAATTTTAATACTAAAGAGTCCTTCATTAATCATTAGCGTGTCCTGTCCACTGTCCACTCCTAAGAGTGAATGAATTTATTTCACGAGTCATTGTTTTGTGAGCATAAGGGTTAGTTTACTTTTAATTTGTGTTCCAACACATGCCATTAATTTCAAATTATAAATTTTTATTTTATTTTTTTAAAATCTGAATTAAAAAAAAAATATTTTCATTATAAAAATAGAAAAATCAAAAATTTCTTCTTAAAAATAAATTATTTTCTCACAAAAAAAAAATCGAAATCTAAAAATATTTTCTTTTATTTTTTATTTTGATTTCGTTATAAAACATTTTTTTTTAACTATAAATTTTTGAAAATATTTTTAAGGTTATTAGCTGAAAGTAAAAAGAAAACTTGTAAAAATTGGAAAAACATTGTGTGCACGAGAAGGAAGAGGTGAGGTTTGATTATTGACTGACAGATTAAAAAATTAAAAATTGAAAAAAATTTTTTGTAAAACTTGTTTGTTTCTTTTAAAGTTACGTACGATCACGTACGTATAAGCCTGTCCTCCAGAGTTCCGTTAGGCGCTTGCTGTTTTCGGAGTAACGCTTTATTTTTTTGTAATTATTTTTGAATTCCTTATCAATCACGAGAAACACATCTTCTCGGGTCGTTTTTTTTCCGAAAACTCTATCAGATGTCGCCCGTATCGATGCTAAAAATAATTGCATTAAAATATTTATTTTATGCAAAATTGTTTGTAAACAAAAAAAAAATTGTTTAATTTAGTTTTGTTTATGAAAAATTATTCGATTATTTTTATAATTTGTGTGTGAAGGTTAACCGAAACATAATTTAGAATATCCCGTGAATAAGAAACAAACAGTTTTATTTAAAAAAAAAGTTTGTTATGACAAGTAATGTTTTGAAAAGGTAGATGATATTAATGCAAAACATTTGGAAAATTTAATGCTTTGTTTTTTAAGAAATTGAAATTTTTAAATTCTTCCAATATTTCGAGCAACAGTAAGAATTATTGTTAATCATTTATTAATGTATATGACTGATGTCGATGTTTTTAGTATATAGTATTTTTGTAATTCACACAGGTGTTTTGGCCTACACATGATCTACTTATTTTTAAAAATAATTTTAATTTATTCAAAAAAAAAAATATTTAGTGCAAATATTAACCAAGTTTCAAGGAAATGATTAATAATCAAATCACAAAATCAAAGAAAAAGAACGATCTTCAATGTGTAGGAAAAAGAAAATGTTGATGTAAAATTTTAAAATGACTAAGTAATATTTCTAAATAAGATCATTATGTAGATTATTAGATTATATTAAATATTTGTTTAACCTTGAACTCAATTAAAATTCACATTGATTTGTAGCGTTTTCAATTATAATAAAGAAACGGTACGATTATTTCTGTTGTCTTGTCACATATGCGGTATACGGAGATATTTGAAATGATAAGCTGTCAACGATGCCAAAAATACCGATGCTTTGCAAACAGTATCAAACGCACGAATAAACGAGCTGTTGTTGAATCTTGCCAACAAACAAGATAAAATAAAAACGGAGTTGTATTGACTTTAAAAATATTTTTATTTCTAAATGTTTACAAATTTTCGTTTTAACTTATTAACATTCTCATGCTTGAATGTTACACATAAGCCTTAAACATATTTTTTACTAAATTTAAATTTGAACGCCATTTTCATTGTTAGGTTTGTACTCAAAATTATTACTAACCCTATAGATTCTAATTTGCTGCTAAATAAAAGATGACTTATAAATTAAGCAAATTTAGTATAATTTATCATGAATTGGAACACGGTCTTAATAATATAATTTAATACAAATCTTACGATGAAGATGGTTTGCTTTATTTCAGATTTAAATTTTGTTTCAGTCTCACTAATTATTTCTCAAGGGCAATCGGGAGCAATTATCAGGATTATATAATAGTAGATTATATATCAAGAAGTGCAGGTTTTTCTCCCGAGGTGTGTTTGGGGCTCGAGGGCAAAGCCTGAGAGCTACATTGTACATATCACTAAAGGAGATCACATGTTTTGTTCCAGCGTCTGTATCTCCTATCACTAATTTAAAGAAAACGAAAATCATAAATTTTAATTTTCATCATAGTATGCGATTTTATTTATATTTGTTTGTATTTATCGTAAATATTTTTGTTTCTATAAAAACTATCATTGTTGTCATGAATTGCTATTTTGTCATTCCCTAGGGAGATAAAAAGGAATCCACTCCCACAAATGAGGGAGTGGAATTGAACTTCATATACAACTCGTGCTAATAAACAATTACATTAAATAAAATAATAGAATTATATAAATGTGAATTAATAAATGTCTTAAAAATTTTGTTTTGATTAATTTTTTTTGGGAATTTCATATTTTAAGATGAAAAAATTAAAAATTGCTAAATTGGTTAACATTTTTTTATACTAAGTTTTATATACATTTTCGACTATACATTTTCGTTTATTTTTTTTTGTAAAAGTGTTGTATTATACATTACATTACATCTGTCACAACAATGTATAGATACCATTTAGAAATATCAAACACCATCATGTGCCGCTGCGTCAAGCATCCAATTGCAGTCAACCGCTTCAAAAACAGTCAACCGCTTGAAGTTTGTGTCCCCAAACTTAGCCCCACCATTTTGGAAAAAAAAAATTGTGCTGCATTATTCTACAGTTGTGGTAGATGCGCTACTCAGAAAGAATGCTATACCACTTTATCATGCTAAGTTAGCCCCGCCATTTTGTTAAAAACGAAAAGCGAAGTTTGTATTGTATTGAGCTAAAGTTGTCTTGTTGTGCTACTCGGAAAGACTGCCATATTACATATACCATATTATAAAATGTTTACATTAGTGAAATGAAATTTTCTTCTGAGTAGCTCAACCATCACAACTCGAGCACAATACAGCAAACCCTCTGTTTTTCATTTTTTCTTTCTTTCAAACAGGCGGGTTTAACTTCTGCTTAGCCTTCTGTTCAGTTGCATTCTGCTTGGAGTTAATGTTTCGATCGAAAAATCGTTTTAGCGTGCCAACTTTTTTTCATTATTGATATGGTATTCTTTCTGAGTAGCCACAATTGTAGCATAATACACCACACCCTTTCTAATTTTTTTTGAGCTGCTACTCGAAAAATTGTTTAAGCGTCTTTGAATTCTTCCGTTGGTCATACGAAAACTTTTGTTGAGTACAACCAGCACAACCTCGCCAACCCTCTCGTCATTACCTACGAAATCTAGAAAACCGCTGAACGGATTTCAAAAATTTTTTCTATTTTATTTTTCTAAAAATAGGGGATAATACTTAAGGGACAGGTCCAAAAGGACGCTGTGTTCGATAACTGTACCGAAATTGTGGCAAAAAAATCATTATGTGTGTCAAATTTTCATAGTTTTTGCTTAAAAAACGTTCATTTTAGATGATTACGAGTAGGAACATTGAATTTGGAGAAATCTTGATGGTAGGGATTTTTATGTGAGATTAAAACTAGATTATTGCATTATAAGTTTTTGTCTTTGATTCCGAAACGAAAGCAGGATATACCTGCTTGAGGTTTGGAATCACCTTCGCGCTCATGTTAGGAACAACGTTTCTCCTACAATCGTTAAGGAATTACTATTTCCTACAATCGTCTAATTAGAATCGTTTAGTTTTATCAAGATTTGAAACTGCTAATATATCGTTAAATCAAGTTGCAATGGTTGCTATGGATGAAACTTGTAAACAAAAAATACGGAAAACAGATTATGCATTTGTGAGTTTTTGTGGCAAGAAAAATGCTAGAATATAACGAATCAGATGACGAAAACTGGATTTCCGAAGCATTCAAGCAGCCGCAGGCCAGGCAACACTCAACTAACTTCCTGAAAAATCAAAGAAAAAATACGAGCAAACGTTTTAAAAATTCGTGACTTGGTCGCCGTCAAAAGACGGTGAATGGCTACTCGGAAACAATTGTTATTGCCTATTTTGCTGAATTAGGTGAACAACTGCAACCTGCAACACTGTGGGCACGGTATTCAATGATAAAAATCACTATGGTTTTAAAGAATGGATCTTATATCAGTAAATATTCTAAATTAATTGCATTTTTGAAGAGGAAAAACGAAGGGTATTGACCCAAGAAGTCCAAAACGTTTACAAAGTACCATATATTCTTGTTTTTTAATAACGCTAATGACATGGACTTTCTTATGATGAAGATACCTAATTGTAAAATTACGAGTGTATAATGTGTGTATGCAGTAAATAATTTATTATTCTAGGTGGTAGTTATTTTTGGGATAGCAGGAGCTTGTCGTAGAATTTAATTGACTAATATGTTAACTAACCATATCGAAGCAAACCTATCTGATTGTGAGAGCCCGGATACAAAAACGAAAATTGATAGACTCTTTATTGTTACAGCAGGCAATTGTAGAAATATAAATTTGCTACAAATTTACCATAAATATATATGTTAACCTTCGTCCAGTTAATGTCAACCATAACCGTCTCTTTTTAAATTATAAGAGAGGGAAATGTACTTGTCAAGCTGCCGGGGTGAACACATTGGGAAAAATACCGAAGCTAATAACATAATATCTGGAGTTGCAAAATGCAAGTAAATACACAAGGCACTGTTTCAGGCGTTCATCAACGACCCTTTTAGCAGACGGTGGAGGAGATATCACGAATGTGAAACGTCACGGAGGATGGAGATCCACAAGTGTTGCAGAAGGATACATAGAATCATCGATTGCAAATAAAAAGAAATTGGAAAAATAGATTTTTTGTTCGGCATCATCATCTACGGTTAAGGATGATACGCTTTCTACGGCGAAGGCGGGTTCATCATCTGCGCTGAAGAAGCATACTTTTTCTTCCTCTTCTATTTCCTTAGATGAAGGTTTAACTGGAGTTAATAATTTAAGTAACTGTTCAATCAATATATATAATAATAATAATAATAAATAATCAATTAATTTCACTTGTATTCTTTTGTTGTTGACTATTGACATTCCCGCACTAATTCGGGAATTGATCACTTTGCGCACGCAATTTGCGTGCGGGAATGATTAATTCTTAAACGATTGTAGGAAAAATGTTTTACATAATTTATTTTAAAATTTGTTTTTATTTATTTTGTTTATTTTTTGAACTTTTGAGCTTGTGAAATCTTTGAGTATTGGAATTTTCTATTTGAAGAATTTGTTATAGTTTTTGCCAATGTTAGTGTGAGCCTCGCTGTGAAATGTGTGTTGGTATGTGGGCAGAAGGCAAAATTCTTGTAAGTACCCTTTTCAGGTTTAGTTTGTAAGTTGTTGTTCTGGGGACGGAACGTTTTTTTAGTTGTTGTTCTGCAGGTGGAAGGCTGAAAACGTAAGTCCTTGACGCATAGACATCATTTGTGCTTTATGTGTTCTTTTGTTGTTGCTCTATTGCAGACGGCAGAACATGTAATTCCGTGACGCAACAAAAATTTTTGGGTTTATGTGTTTTATTTCGAGTTGTTGTTCTGGGGGTGGAATACAGAATGCGTAAGTCAAAAACAGGCAGGTAACATTTTTGTTTAATTTATTTTCTTTTGTTGAGTTGTTGTTCTGGTGGTGGAAGGTAAGATGCGTTAGTCCTTGACACACCGATAATATTTGTGTTTGAGGTTTTTTCAATTTGTTTTTTGTGGGTGGAAGGCATAATGCGTACTACCTTATTACACTGACAACATTTGTATTTGAATAAATCCTTCAAACTAATTCTGACCGGGGTTACCGTTCCGCGTATCTAATTTGGGTGGAAACTCTTAACTGAGGCAAGTAGGTTGGAAGTAGTAAAGGGACATGAGGCGTACCTTGTTGGCCTCTGATCGTCTACCATTTAGGTCATCCCTCCATGATTATATCACGAGGTCCATGGCCTCTCAATGAGGTACGGACAACCATGTGTTAAGTTCAAGTAAAGTAATTGCCACTACATTCAAACATTCTATTCATTAGAGCGTAGCCTGTTAAAGGGTAGGGAGATGGCAGACCAGTAGATGATAACAAGGAAACAGATCGCCTATCGTTCGGGCCGCTGTGATTGTCGTCTATCAACACCTACTCCAACATTCTTTATTCTCAACATAAGGTGTTCCGGTGGTGTTTTTAGCTTACCTGGGAACGATCCAAATAGTATTTTCGTTTCTTTCTTAAGTTTTTTGAATTTATTTTGTACAAAATTGTTTTTATTCGTTGTAGTCCAAAAAAATGTTTTTATTTCTTATAAATTATTCATTTTTATTTTATTGTGACGACGCGTTTCTGCTTAACTCCAAAGCTATCTTCAGGTCCAACAAAATAAAATACTAACATAACAAAAAATAACAAAAAATGGAAAATTATATAATTTAAAACTATTTTGAAAAAAACTTACAAAAATGAAAACACTGTTTCAAAAAAGAAAAACTGAGAATGAAAATTCACATATATTTTTTAAAAATAATATGTGAATTTTCATTCTCAGTTTTTCTTTTTTGAAACAGTGTTTTCATTTTTGTAAGTTTTTTTCAAAATATTTTTAAATTATATAATTTTCCATTTTTTTGTTATTTGTTATTTTTTTTTTTTTTTTTTTTTAATAAGAAGTGTTGTGTAGTAGGAATTACAAAATGTGTCACAACAACACATAGATACCTTTGTAGTATTTTATTTTGATACCATGTTAGTATTTTATTTTGTTGGACCTGAAGATAGCTTTGGAGTAAAGCAGAAACGCGTCGCCACAATAAAATAAAAATGAATAATTTATAAGAAATAAAAACATTTTTTTGGACTACAACGAATAAAAACAATTTTATATTATTTCGTCCTATGAATTAATAATCATATTATTTTGTCCGTTGACCTTATTAGACTTTGGTTGGTCTTAGTAGTTTGCTCATTTAGCCCGACTGCCTCAGTTGGTAGAGAATAAGACTTTTATCTCTGGGTTTGTAACGAAGCGCTGCTTCGTTGAACTGCAACGAAGTGGCATAGCAGGCCGCGTACCTAGCGAGATTTATTTTAAAGCCCCAAACTAGCTTCTGTAAGTGGGGTCGAACGAAGAATACCTGCTGCTCCAGCACAAATATTAGTATTGTACGCGTATTTCGATATGGAAACGGATCAAAGAGAAGTGAAGTGGAATAAGTAGACTTTGGCGACCCCCGTATACGAAAAGAACCGCGATCACCACGTCCAATCCCATAATTCCAACACATTCACACGCTCTCGCACTTCATTCACTCACTCACATACTCATACACACACACACACATACTCATACACACATGCACACATCCATGCTCATACGCGCATTCACACTACGCGATACAACCAAGCTACCATATTCAATCAAACAGACTAGTTTGATATCATTTTCATGATTGGTGAACTATTTTGGTTTCCGTTGTAGAATAGTAGGCAAGATTGTATTTTTTTCTGGAATGTTTTATTTGAACCTTCAGAAGTTTTTTCAGGCTCAATTGCATGACAAAAAAAAATGTTTAGAAAAAGAATATCAGATGACGAAAGATCTTGTGCTTGACGGCTTGAATATAATCACCAAAAAATTTATGTTTAACAAAATTTAGTGCATGACTTCGTTGTGAGAGTGGATCTTGGTTTAACTTTTAGACTGATCATACTTGTACACTCCATTCCATGAATCCATTAATGATGACAACATATCTCCGTGTTTTGGAATTGTTTTTAATACAATCACATCAGGACCACACATATGTTTAACAAACGAGATGCACATCCCCAAATGCCGTTGTAACATTTCTTCCGATTTCGTTCCAAGTTTAATAAAAAAAACATACCCTAAAAATGTTCCAAATATAATATTGAAATCATTTTCACATTGCAATGTAAAATACGAACTATCGAATTGACAAAACATCACCCGTTGAGATGCAATAATTGGACTATTTATTTGTATGATAACATTTGAATGAATATATAGACGTTTGGAGAAATACTGCTCAGATAATGGAATAATAAACGCAAACCAATTCGGCTTTTGTAATAGCTCTAGTACTCTTGCAGCTGTTAGTCAGTTAATTTTAAAAGTCAAAGATAATTTAGATAAAAGGTTATATACCTCATGTATCTTTATTGACCTACAAAAAGCTTTCGATACTATAAGTTTTATAAAACTTTTATTAAAACTAAAACAAATTGCTATTGGAGAAAATGAATTAAGACTTTTTGAATCATATTTAAAAGACAGACCTCAATATGTTAAAATAGGAGACGACTTGAGTAACCCATTGATTTGGGTTGATTTTTTTACTCTCGATTTACATGGCTCACCTCAAATGTATGCTGATGATACAGTGGTGTCGTACACCCAAACCAGCTGCGATGATTTGATGATAAAAATGCAAGAAGATTTACATAAAATAAACCAATGGGCAATAAAAAGCCACCTCAAGTTAAATCTGTCAAAAACAAACTACATTATTTTTGAAACCCCAAATAAGAACCTTGAAAATATTAATCTATATGACATTATGATTGACAACACTAAAATTGAGAGAGTTTACTCCACCAAGTACCTAGGTTTAACGATAGATTCTTTGTTAAGTTTCGAAGAACACAAACAAAACATAAAAAACAAGTTAAGGGCAATATCATTTATTTTATATAAAATGAAAAACATTTTACCTATTGAGGCTAAGTATCTTATCTTTAATGCTCATGTTATGAGTAAAGTTAGATACTTACTTCCAATCTGGGGATTAACCGCTCAGTCCAGGGTAAATGAAATAAAACGTGTAATAAATAAATGTTTAAAGTCAGTAAAGAGTTTGCCTCTGCTTACACCTACAAAATCTTTGTACACCGAGAACTTACTACCGCTGGAATCACTTATTGATTATGAGACTATCTTGCTTGTTTTCAAAATTCAGAATAATCTTATAAAAAATAATGTAACGCTAACGAGAGTTGACGCGATTCATGAACATTCCACAAGACAAATTGGGAACTATTATCTAAATCGGTGTCGTACAGCACGTGGTCAGTCGAATTTCTTGTACAAGGGGCTCTCTTTGTTCAACCTGCTACCGGACAATATCAAAACCGAAAAAAGAATATCAAAGTTTAAAACTCTTTTGAAAGCATATCTTTTCAATATTTACCAAAATGCATATAGAATTTAACACCAATCAAACTAAATATTTTCTGATTATTACAAATTATAATAATAAATTAATAAACAAATAAGCAAAAATTAAATAATATAAGCAAAACTTAAATTAAAAATAAAACTGTAAAAAATAAAATAAAATAAAAAAAAAAAAAAAAAAAATAAAAAATAAAAAAAATAAAATAAAAAAAAAAAAATAAAAACAAAAAAAAAAAAAAAAACTCGATGATTCATGTTAAAATTAAAATGTTTACCGATGAGCACACTACGTGCTTTTGTAAACGATATATAATAAGATTAATAATTAACTTATAATATTATTGTAAATTCTTTGTTTTTCTTAATCTAATAAAGTAAAAAAAAAAAAAAAAAAAAATATATTCCTTTTTATCCGCAATATCTTCTTTCACTAATCTAATCGTTACTGCTATTTCACGAATTTTATTTTTCAATACATCATCAAATTTACGATAAACTATATCATTTTATCGATTAAATATTAATAAGCCATCCATTTTTAATTATAATTATTTTTAAGTTTTTATCAATAAATTTTTGTTTTACAATATTTATGCAAAATTTTTGTTTACATGTTTCCAATTAGAGTCTGACAGACATACGCGCATGCAACAAATATACCCATTCATACGTACCCTCATCCACACATCCATATACACACACTCATACACCTACATACATATCCATAATCATTCATACATAAAAATAAAAATAAAATAGGACTCACCGCATGTTCATGTCCAATTCCCTCCCGTTCCTCACAGCTTAGCCTCTCCTCATATTTTACTTGATAGGTCGAAAAACTTGGTGATACTTATAAATGGCCCCGTTTTGATCTTTTTCTTACATCCAGTCACTCCAGCAAATATGAAACAATAAAATCAGAACAAACACGCCTATGGTTGAGGTCGAGACTTGAATCATTCAACCCCCTTTCCTTTTTGTTTTCTTTTGGTATTATACAATTACAAACACAACATAGTTTTAGTTCCTTTTTTTGTGTATTAACCAAAAATATTATTAAATTAAATTGATTACATTAATTAGAGTTATTATTAATTACATTAATATTTATAAATTTATTTTGTTTGTTTGTGTTCAAATGAGTAGTCAAAATGACGACTACCAGGAAAGCATTCACAGTACATATTAGTTCAATTCATTAACTACACGAGAGCTAATCACTATTTACATTAATTATACTAATTTGATTTATTAATTAATTCCAGTAATTTTTATTTCATATGAGCATCCAAAGATACCTCATCAGAATGGTGATCACAGAAGATGTCATGTCCATACGCGATAAATATCACAGATCGTATATAAAAAAAATTATGCCGTGGCATGCGATGATACAACAACAGAAAGTTGACAATTTCCTCAGAACTACACTCACGGATCACACGATACAATTTAAAAGTTTATCTGACACATTACAATAATTATCACAGATCGATTAAGCTCTATTCAAACTTATTAAAATATCCATATTTTCCACCGTTCACCAAAACATTTCAGTATGTAACGCGTTTTATTTGGTATGCGCCAACTCATCACACGTTGACTAGCACAAACAGCCATCTTTTTGTTTGGAACGGAGAGTAGAATTTTCCATCTTCATGCTTAGTGAATAAATTTGAATACGAACCATAATCCTACATTCCAAGAATGTTTTTTTTCCCTTTAACATCAAAATTTTTCCTTTGGTTTTCTTTTCTACTGGATTTTTTTTTTGATTTTTAATCACTAGTCAATAATCCTAAGATGGACGGCTCAACCGACAGTAGACGTCAAAAACAAACCAACAAAAAATCCAATACGATTGTCAGAATAATAGCGAATGACAGCCAGAAGACCTCTCTCTCGACGAGTATTTATAGCTTGAAAAAAGCCGTTTTTAATCGATACCAAAAAATGGTAGGCAATATCTGGTAGATTGTTTTTTTTGCTAACGATAATGAAACCCACTAAGGAGATTGCACATCTGCTTTGTAACAAAATTTAAAAAAATTATGTAAAAGATGATTACGAACTGGATGTAAGAAATTGTGTTTGAAGAGGGCAAAAATAACTTCAAAAGTTCTTGTTATTATAAATTAGTTCGTGTGAGAAAGTAGGGCGACTCTAAATTACGGAGATTGGAGAACTGCTTCGTAACAGGTTTGGGTTTGATACCCTACCTACTCACCAACATTCATTCTTGTACTTCTTAGGACGAATGTAATCCACGAGTTCCCTCCTTTTTATCTTGTCTTGTAATGATCAAGCATTCTGTGAATTCGTAATATTTTCTCTCGTTAATTTTCTCTACTTTTTGTGCTTATTTAAACAATTTTCATTAGATTTAATTTTTTATAAAATCTAAAACCTACTTTCACACATTGGTCTATGTATGATGGTTCAATCACATTTGATCCTCCATAAAACAAATATTTATTGATATCAGATACAAAGTCATTATGTAGCATTTATGTGCGCAAAGGCAAAGGCTTCTGAGTCGATTTCTATTTAATTTTCTTTATCGAATTAATTGATCGAATGCGAAGACCTGAAAAACTTCTGGACAAATTTAGATAAAGAGAGAGTGGAGGTAAGTTGTTCCAACAAACGTTTTTTTTAAGTTAAATATCTTTATATACTGTTATTTGATTTGGATGAAATTCGATGCATAATATATGCTTGAGTGGTTTTCTATATTTTTAATAGCTTCACGGTGTATTTGGACAATATAGGGCTGAAAGCGTGTTGATCTTCTAAACATATTTTTGTTTGAAATTTCAATAATTCTAAGTTTTGTCTCCCAATATTGATGAAATTCGGTAAATAAAATTTATTGCACATAGTTCTACAATTCTGAAAGTTTTTTGGTAAAACTGGAACAAAGTGCAGGCGGAGGTTTTCTTTCGAACCACTATTTATTTGAGAGTTCCATAAATAGAATCTTTGACGTTTGATGAAACTCGGTACATATGCAACTCCAGGTGTAGTAGCATGGATAGACTCACTTGATGTAAACATCTAATATTCAAATATTTTAATATTTTACTTTTTAATTTTTTTTTTAATTTTTAACTAAAAGACGCGCAATCAAATCGATTGTAAGCTCATTTAATGTGTATTCATGTTTTGTTTTATGTAGATTTCATAGGAAAATCTACATATTTTAAGTGTTATATTTATTTTTAATGTGTCACAACAAAAACCATAAGCCAAATAAAAACATATGCTTATACGCAGTTTTCTATAGTTTTTAAGCATAAGAACGAATTTCGACAAAGTGAGAGGCTGGACCGGAAGTGAGATGCCTCTCCTGAGCAACATTTTTTATAACTTCAGTGTAGTTTGTCATAGTTCTTGGATCTTTTAGAAGATGAAACTTAGTACATAAGTTTTTAGCGCGGTTTTCTATAGTTCTGAAATCTTTTTTTTTGCAAAATTGGTGAAACAGGAGAGCGAATTAACTTTATGTTTATATTTATTTTTCAACTTTTTCTAGAACGATTTAGGTAAATCTTGATACATAGGTTGGTAATTTTATGTCAGCGTCTTAAAATTTCAGTTCCTGTGTATTTTCAGTGCCTAGAAATTATTAAGGTCGATTCCTAATAACATTATTCTCAAATTAGTACCGTTTGTTGTAAATAGACTTGGACTTGCCTTATAAAGTAAGTGATCCGTTTCTGATTCATATCTTGGAACCAAAATTGAAAAACTATGTTTCGAAAACTTCGCACTATAATAGTACATTATGATGCTAGGACGTAAAGCTAAAGATTTTGGACGGATGTGGAGTTTGCAAATCGAGGCGCTAGCCGAGATTTGCACCCACATTAAGTCCAAAATAGCTTACGTCCGTGCATCATATACTATTTTTTATTCGCCGCAAGCAAAATATTTTAAGAAAATTTGTTTATTGTTTATTGTTGTTTATTTGTTTATTTATTGTATGTATGTATTGTTTATTTGTTTATTTGTTTATTTATTTATTATTATAAATTTTCATAAATTTTAAAATAAAAATATGTGGAACAAGTAACCTTTGACAAAATATTTATTATTTTTTCCAAATTATTGTGTAGCTATGACAACAAATGATAACAACTATTTTAATTGGATAATGAAATTTTGAATTTAAGGGTTGCTTTGATAAAAATTTTTATTTTTCATAGAATTTAAACAAATGCAGATGTTTTTTACTTTTTTGGACGTAGCTATGACAACAAAATAAATAGTTGAAAAGTGATACTTTAAAGCCGCAAATCACAGTAATAAAGTAACACTTTAATATGTAGGCGAATAAAAAATTTTTTTTATTATAATTCTAAACAAAATCTTTTTATATCTTTCTCAAGTCTAAGATAATATAATTTATGCCCATCTTACATAATAATTTATTTTGGTCATTTTATTTTCAAATTTTGAAGAAGCAATTAGGACGAAAACACATAAAATAAAATAAAATAATATTAGATGGATTACTTAATAAATTCTTTAGAAGAGATAAAATTATATGTGTATTTGTTAGTCGACGGGTATTAAGCTAAAATCACAAATTTGATTACTTGACTGTATATTTCTTTTAATACGAGAGTAGATAAAATATAATTATGTTAGGAATGTAATTTTACGTTTGTTTATATATGCGTTAGGTTAGGTTAAATTCCTTGGGGCATAAAACTGTCAAAATAAAAGTTTTTACAAAAATTAGATATTAACAGTTCAGAACACAATTTGTAACAGAAAAAATAACAAGTGTTTTTGTCATACAAAAAAGATTTACACGATTTCAAGGAAAAATGAAAGAATATGGTACATGGTATAATTTTTTTTTTGACGAAACCCAGCATGAGCGTCAATTCTAAAAAAAATTATTAAACTAAGAAGAAAAATTTGAAAACATTCAAAAACATTGTTGTTTCCACTAAATCCAAGATACTATAACAACGACACGCAAAAAATGTGATGCAAGGTCAATTTGCTTAATTTCATTAAATTTTCTAATTAAAACATAATTAAAATAAAAATCAAATTAAAAATGTAATCAAAAACAAAACAGAAATCAATGCAGGAAGTAAAATGTGAAAACAGAAAATAGAAAAATCGGCGAACTGAAAGCTAGAAAATTATACTCAAAAAACAAAAACAAAACACAAGGAAAACGGAAATATATTATTCAACGGTTAACAAATAATATAAAAATAAAATCAATCAAAACAATATTGCTTTATTAATTGATTTTGTAAAAAAATTTATAAAATATACACGCGAGTCATATATTACTTATATTTAAATAATATATAATCTATCTACCATTGTAAAGATTAGGAGATAGATCTGAATCGCAGTGAGCGAGTTAATTTTGTGATTGTGATGTCTAAAAAATTTACATTACCGCAATTTGAAAATTTAACTTGATCACCAAGTTCGATAGATTAAAAAATGTTGAACTTGTAAATTTAATTCCCCATGCACGGTGTTGTTGTTTCACTGATGCGCCTGAATATAAAAGTATTTATATTTCATTCTACGTTTCAGAAATGAATGATGCAATATGTTGTGAATATAATGTTAAATGTTTTTGACGAATTTAACATAAAACATCTTTAGAATTATAAATAAAAAAATATGGAGGGGCTGAAATCTCACAGCTCTGAGATATCAAGACTTCGGTCTGGGTTAAGGATTTTGATATAGCTTTCGGCAAAACACTTTTATGAGGACATGGTTTTTAGTTTTGGGCAGCGATATATATCAAACATAACTCTTTGTTAAAGTACAAGTATTTTTATCTCTGTTTAGAAATTTATTGCAAAACTAACACGAAACATCAATACGTTGCCGGAAAATTATAACAGATCATAAATTAACATAATTTAATGAAAAGATGATACACTCAGCAAACTACTCAAAAACCTCTCCATTAGTCCAGTCAATAAAGCGGGGAAATAAAATAGTTTCTTATAGGAAGATGAATCAGAAATTTTTTTTGCATTAGCTTCTATGAGTCCCCTAGGTCATTCGTGACTAGCAAGCAAAGTGACTGCCCCCCCCCCTCCCTTCAACACCCTCAAAACTCAAAATTAACCCCGTTGTACCCACCATTTTAAAAAGGATAGCAAAATATAGTAAAAGTGAAAAAAAGGACTAAAAATGCCCCCCAGTAGGTTTTAGGGGTCGCTGATCACGAATCTGCCATTAGATTTCCGATAAATTCACATGGGGAGCGGGAAATTTTTTGGTATGACCATAGTATTTAAAAATAGTATATGTTCCTACAAAAGATGAAAACATTGTTTTTTTTGTGAGTAAACATTTGTTCACGAGACGTGCTAGCGTCGAGTGACACATGTTTACGAACAAAAATTGTTTTTATCTCGCGTAAGAAAAAAATGACACAAAATGGCACTACGTACGTTTTGCGTACAGAATCCTTACACGATGTCCTGGATAAAAGTTTTCAAGATAAATTAAAAGGTACTGCAAATGACAAAAAACTGATACTTCAGCGTGCGGCGACAGTTTTGAAACGTGATATAAAATCAGTTGTTATCGGGAAAGCGAACTATCCACCAAGTAACAAATTTATGGACGATGTAGAAAATGAAAAGCTGATACCAGCTTCAGTGATACATTTTTTGAAATTTTTGATAAAATTGGATAACGCTGGGGATGTATCAAAGAGCAAAAAGATAAAATTGGTATCAATTGGTCATTGTGTAGTTGGTCATTGTCAATTGGTCATTGTCACTTGTCTCATTATCGGCTGGTTTGATGGCCGATGAGAAAATCGATTGTTTTAATGCTTTTGAAAAGGGACTAGCAACTTTACTTCGAATCGAAAGTCAGAATTTCAAGGAGATAACTTTAAAAAGAAACGACACAGTTATCACACTGGATCAGACAAGCAAAACTGTCACCTTTGATAACATTACAGTACATGTACGTACTGATTTTATTTTTCAACGAGCATGCGCAATGTACATAACATCTTTAACCAATTCAGAATCAGCTGATGGGAGAATTTGCTCCATTCCCATTATCTCTGTTCGACAAGTTGGGCATGCAAAAAAATGTTAAATCTGATCTGTACAGTTTCTTCATGCAAGTGGATGCTGGTTTGAGGCGAGAAAATTCGTACTTTATAGTAGATGGAGGAATGCCATTGCAAAAAATTCCATGGAAAACTGGTAACAAATTTTCGTCGATAACAGATTCTTACATAAAGTACCAAACTAGTAATTTTGGAAAAGATGTAACGGTGGTTTTTGATGGTTACGATGACATCACAACCAAATCATCTGAAAGAAAGCGGAGATCAAGAAAATTTATGTCTGCAGAATATAATTTCAACGAGACCACACCTATCACAGTCGAAAAAACCAAATTTTTGTCAAATACCAACAACAAGAAAAAATTTATCAATTTGTTACATAATACGCTATTAAGCAATAGTTTCACATCAATAAAATTTTCTGGCGATGCAGATCGAACGATCGCTGTAGAAGCTATACGCAGCAATTATGACGGCGATAAATCAGTGGTTGTGGTGTCCGAAGAGATTGCCGTATTGGTAATTTTGACTGCTTTAGCTGGAGCTGTCAATGACGACCCAAATGATTTCTTGCATAGTCAAGAAATTTATTTTCTGAAGCCGCAAAGCAGCAGTGGAACAGAGCCGCAAAAAAGTTTTTCGACTCGAAGTTTGGACGGCAAGTTTGCAAATGTGAAATCGCATGTATATTTGCACATGCCTTCACAGGCTGCGATACAACTTCGGCCTTTTTCAAAAAAGGAAAAAAGTTATTTTTCGATTCACTCAACAAAAACAACTTAGCTGGTGAGCAATTGTGCGAATTTGCCTCTCTGTTCAAACAGCCAATTTGAAATATAGATGAAACTTTGGATGCAGGAATAAATTGCTTGTTGGCTTTGTATAAATGCAAACCAACAAAAGTTGATGCAGAGTTAAGTCCAAATCAACAACTCAACAAATATAGATATGACCTCTTCAACCAGAAAACATCAAGTCAAGTTAGATCCAAAAAAAAAGCAACCGTTAATCTTGCAACGTTATCACCAACTGTAGACGCACTCAAAGAACATTTGAAACACGTCTATTTTCAAGTCCAATCGTGGATCGGATTTTTTGCTCAAACACAACCGGCCCTCGATCCCACGAAATGGGGTTGGAAGAATGTTACTAGCGAACTGAGTCCTGTGAGAATGACCAACTTACCTGCTCCAGGAAAAGTGTTGAACGTTATTGTTTGTTCATGTAAGAGTGGATGTGGAAAAACTTGTGGATGTCGCAAAAATATCATGTTGTACACATCCAGTTGTTCGTTTTGTAAGGGTATTAATTGTACTAACATCGAACAAAGCAACATACTGGATGATAATGATACAGAACCAATATTCGAGCTAGAGATCAAATCGAAAAAGAAAATGATGACAAGAATGCACCGATCACTCAACCCGGCGAGCTTGTACTCGAAAATGCATATGATTCAGATGATGGATACTATTAAAATAATATTGTTATATTTTTTTATATTTTCAACTTAAAAAATTTTTCATACTAGATTTACGACATTTTTCTGCCTTTTTTCATAAATTCTTTACGTTTAACTTGTACGTGACACTGGATGGCAATGGAGCACGTTATTATCAGTAAGGACAAAAAAATAAAATAAATATCTAAATAAACAAAATATTCTGATTTTCCACTTTTAAGTTGATTTTTTGGGAAATTGATAGCAGAATCATGATCAGCGACCTGAAAAACCTATATAATGACCTGCATCAGGCTCATTTCGCCGAAATTTGAAATTTTCCTATACCAGATTTTTCACAGTTTTCCGAAATTTTCCTGGAATTTTACTTATTTACAATAGAAACATTATTATTCAACTTCGGGTTCGAGCTCAATTCGACAACGCTAGAAAAGCAGTAAAAAGTCGGAAAATTAACCAAATTTTCCGATTTCCCGCTCCCCATGTGGATTTAGTGGAAAAATAATGGCAGATTCGTGATCAGCGACCCCTAAAACCTACTGCGGGGGGCATTTTCAGTCCTTAATTTTCACTTTTACTATATTTTGCAATCTTTTTAAAAATGGTGGGTAAAAAAGGGGTTAATTTTGAGTTTTGGGGGGGGGGGGGCTAGTCACATTGCTTGCTAGTCACGAATGACCTAGAGGACTCATAGAAGCTAATGCAAAAGAAATTTTTCTGATTCATCTTCCTATAAGGGACTATTTTATTCAGTCGATTTCCCCGCTTTATTGACTGGACTACATTTAGCGTTTCGAGAAAATATTACAAAATCACAAATTCATATTTTTTTCAAAATTCCAAAAATATTGTAAAAATTAAATAAATTTTTTCAAAATTCCAAAAATATTCCAAAAAATAGAATAAAATCAAATATTTAAACTTTTTCACAATTCCAATAATATTCCAAAAATTCTTAAAAATCCAAACTTTTTCCGAAATTCTAAAAATATTGCAAAAATTATTACAAAATCAAAAATTGAAACTTTTTTCAAAATTCTAAAAATATATATAAAATTCGAAATTCAAACTTTTTCCAAAACCCTAAAAATATTTCGAAAACTATAACAAAATCAAAAATTGAAAAATTCCCAAAAATATTCCAAAAATTAGAATAAAATCAAATATTTAAACTTTTTCTAAATCCCAATAAAATTCCAAAAATTCTTAAAAATTCAAACTTTTTTCAAAATTCTAAAAATATTGCAAAAATTATTACAAAATCAAAAATACAAACTTATTTCTAAATTCCGACAATATTTCAAAAACTATAACAAATTCAAAAATTTCCATGTCCAATTTCATTTTCAATTACATTTAGGAATGTCATAAAAACAGTTACATTTTTTTCCAAAATATTGGCTAAAAAAATAAATGAAATCATTTTTTGACACACTTGACATTATTTTTTGACAAACTTATAATGCCATAATTCTCTATAATAATAATAAAATTTCATGTCATACATATTATTAACTTTATTTTTTTCTGAAAAATTTGGTAAAAAAGTTAATAAAAATCTTTCTTTTGACATACTTGACAACATTTTTTTGACAAACTTATAATGCAATAATTCTCAATAATAATAATAAAATTTCATTTCAAACAAATAATTAATTTAATTTTTTCCAAAAAATTGGGTAAAAAAATTAATAAAAATCTTTCTTTTGATACACGTTGTGACGGCCGTCCGGCAGGCAGACTTACATTTTTTTTCGCATTTTTAGAATCAGTAGGTCCTAAAACTTCGAGAAATGCCACAAAAAGTGGGGGTAAAAATTTCACTTTTTGCTCGAGAATGTAATACTTAGGTCTTTCAGACCGAAGTAATACAGCGAGTTATATATTAAAAAAATTTCGGCCATATTTCTTCCTTTTTTTTTTTTTAAATTTCGAATTGTAAACAAATTTACATTTTTACTAGACTACAAATCTGTATATAAAGGGATTCCGGAGTTTCGTTTTTAAAATGAGATCACACTGATTGTCATGTTTCCAAATATCTGTAAGAAATCTTGATGAATCGTTCATAAAACATAAAAAAAACACGTGTCTCAATATAACTAAAAACTCAAACCACAATTTTAATGATAAATCAAACCAAATAACTTAAGATTACGATCTCAACAGTTTTTTTTGTTTTTTTTTTTAAAATCGATTTCTAGCAGCGTCTCAGTTAGGTTATCAACATAGTTGTGGTAATGATTTTCAAACAATCAAACCGCATCAACGAACAAAGTATTATATTGAATAACGAACGACGAATAATTTTAATAGAAAATTTTTGAACTAAAAGTTTTTCATTTTGCTGTTTTATTCTTGAAGGAGTGGAGAGAGTTGTGGAGTAGTGTGAAGGCGACCATTATTTTCATATTTTATTATTACTTTATTTGAGATGTTTGAATCTTAGATTAAAATACTTTGTAAGATAATTAAGAAAGTTCTTTGCGATTTAATTATGTCGTTTTATTATTTCGCAATGTGATTTGTTGAGTAAATTAATTGGTTCAGGGAATAATAGAATTTTAAATAAAGCTGGAGATTTCTTACGTTAAACCGCTTCAAAGGAAACCAATAAAATAAAGCCACAAATATTTTAAAAATTTAGTGAAAGTGAATTTCGAAATAGAACTGTTAACGACGGCGACGTTTATGTTTTAGCTATTACATTGTCGAGTTTGATGTCAAATTTTTTTATTTATTCAATATATATATTTGATAGCGTATTATACGAAATGAAAGAAACCACAGTACACACACACACAAACGAACCATTTATTATTTCATGACAATCTTTATCTTTATTTACTAAAATTTCTACACGAATACAACAAATTTTTTTTTTTAAATGCAATAAAAATTAAGTGAAATAATTTTTTAAATCAAAAGGAAATATTACCGAGAGCATATTGTGCTAATATATCAAATTTTCAAACGTATTATGGATGTAAGCTTAATATAATTGATGTCAGTTGAAAATTTTTCGGTTGTTAAATAAATTGTTTTTAAAATAGAAATTGTAAATAAAATGTTGTAAACAAAAACACCACGGATTTAGTACCGGGTTTTAAAAATATATAAAAATCTGGGTATCGGGTAATTGGATTGTATTTCATAAAACCCGGCCGAGTACTTGATCCGGGTATTTGTTTTAATTTACTAAAATTTATATAAAGGTATCGAGTTATGCGGTATTTGAATTACACGATTTTTTCTTCGTGCCTGTATAGTGTACTGTTGTCAAATTTGGGGTGGCTTCTGTTTCCATCTTGCCCCTCTTGGACTCTGTTCAAAAGCGGGCTATACGAATTGTGGGTGATCGAGATTTCACATCAAAACTTGATTTCCTACAACATCGTCGCACTGTTGCTGACCTCGTTGTTTTTTACAAATATCGTCATCAACAGTACTCAGATGAAATCAGCAGCATCATGCCTCAAACTTATTCTTACTCCCGTTTCACTTGGCAATCGGCTAGTGCAACTAGTCAAACGGTCGAGAACCCGCGCTGTCATACTGGCAGATAGCAGAAAGACTTCTTTGTCCGAACTGCATACAAATTGAATAGTTTGCCGGAATCCAGGTTTCAGGTGGTTTCAATCCGCAGAGGTTTAAAAAAGCGTTCATCAACACCTAAGAGCGCAAGTTGTTGTGGAACTTAGGTCTTAAAAGGTATTTATGTGTTGTTGTGACACGTATTCTAAACCCTATAACAACACTTTAAAAAAAAATATTTACACAAAACATTTTATCTGAAAGAATTTCTTTCGCCAATCTACTACGATTTTTTCTGAGACCATTTTCAAGTATCAAGAGGTTTAAGATTATTTGATACATTGATATTCAGTTTTATTTGATGTTACAACCTTTTAAAATTTACAAAACGGGACACGATCGTTATGAGTAAATTAAGTAACAACGTCGGCTTTTTTCTCCCCGAGCGAAATTAAATCTTGATATGAGATAGCTAACATCAACCGAAATTCGTCACCTAATTCCATTAGATATAACCACAAATTTATATCCAGTATCAAATCCATTTTAAAGGACTCGGATTCACACTGCAATCGACTGACATAATCAAACATTTTGCCTTACGGATCCATTACTTTTATACGAAAAAAAAACTTCAAATAATATTCTGGTTAATATAATATAATGATCAATCGGGACATTATGTAAATTTTGATCAAATGGTAAACATTGTGTGAACTATAATTAATAAGATAAATTATATAAATTTAAAACCAAAAGTTAAATTATGTAAAAATATGTATTATTAATTGTCATAAAATGACGCAACAAAGCAAATAACTAAGAAAATGTTAAAATATTGGTTGACTGACCTGTAGCATAGCAGGCAAACTTTTTTTTATACTTGAATTCATGGATTATTTTAATTTAAAGATTGAAACCGAAATAAATTAGCAAATCATTAGAGAATTTCTTTATATATGAATACTCTTGTTTTAGAGTAAAATTCAAAAAACAGCGTCGTTATCAGTATGTAGTTGGAAAATAAATTTGAATTTTTAATTATGTTATAACTTTAACAATATTTTTAGAATTTTGAGAAAGTTAAATTTTTGATTTTGTTATAATTTTTGCAATATACTTAGAATTTTGAAAAAAAGTTTCAAGGATTTTGAATCATTTTGAGGAATTAAAAATCATGGGATAAACTAAAGGTATTTTGGCGGCGATCAGCTTCACGAGAAAGGTTTATTTCCTCAATAACAATTTTTTTTTCATTAAAATTTGAGTGCGGTGGTGTATGAAAAATTGATTTTGTTGAAAAAGATTACTAATTTCATATATTAAGAGCAATTTCTTTTTTACTCTTATTTCAAACGTAATCAATGAAAACACGTAAAATTAACAAGATCATATTGGACTAGATCATTTTGTTACAACTTTAACAAAAGAGTTAGTGAGCAACCCAATTTTCATATATTCTTATAACTTGGCCAACTAGGAGTTGAATTAGCATAAACAATGTTGAGACCTAATCGAGCGAGGTGTCATATGATAGGGGATAATTTATAAGTTACATCGTAGTTTGGTAATATTATTTAGGATTCTAAAATTTTGACCCATAGTCGAAAATGTACTAGACAGTCATCGTTCGTATCATATAGAAAAGCTTAATTGAATTTTACCATAAATAAACTAAAATATGCACGGTTATGGATAACGAGAATGATATCCGTGGAATCCTTGAAATTGGTTTAACTTTCTTGACGTCAATATCAATCGAATCAGCTATAATTTTTATAAAATTTAGCATAAGAATCTAAAATCTAAAAATATGGAGGGGCTGAAATCTCACAGCTCTGAGATATCAAGACTTCGGTCTGGGTAAAGGATTTTGATATAGTTTTCGGCAAAAAACTTTTATGCGGACATGATTTTTAGTTACACTCAGCAAACTACTCAAAAACCTCTCCGTCTAGTGTTTCGAGAAAATATTACAAAATCACAAATTCATATTTCTTTCAAAATTCCAAAAATATTGTAAAAATTAAATAAAATCAAACTTTTTCCAAAATCCTAAAAACATTCCAAAAATTATTACAAAATCAAAGGTTAAACTTTTTTCAAAAATTCTGAAAATATTGCAAAAATTATACAAAATCAAAAATTGAAACTTTTTCAAAATTCCAAATATTCCAAAAACTAGAATAAAATCAAATATTTAAACTTTTTCTAAATTCCAATAATATTCCGAAAATTCTTTAAAATTCAAAAATTCAAACTTTTTCCAAAACTAAAAATATTGCAAAAATTATACAATATCAAAAATTGAAACTTTTTCCAAAATTATAAAAATTATAATGAAATCAAAAATTTAAAATTTTTCAAAATTCTAAAACTATCCCAAAAATTCTTACATAATCAAAAATTGAAACTTTTTCAAAATTCCAAATATTTCAAAAACTATAACAAATTCAAAAGTGGCCATGTCCAATTTCATTTTCAGCAAACTATTCAAAAACCTTCAATTTTGCGATTCGAGAAAATATTATAAAATCACAAATTCATATTTCTTTCAAAATTCCAAAAATATTGTAAAAATTATAATAAAATAATAAAACTTTTATCAACATTCTTAAAATATTCCAAAAACTATTACAAAATCATAAATTGAAACTTTTTTCAAAATTCCAAAAATTATAATAAAATCAAAAATTTAAAATTTTTCAAAATTCCAAAAATATTCCAAAAATTCTTACAAAATCAAAAATTAAAACTTTTTCCAAAATTCTAAATATATTGCAAAAATTATTACAAAATCAAAAATACAAACTTTTTCAAAATTTTAAAAATATTGCAAAAACTATAACAAATTCAAAAATTTCCATGTCCAATTTCATTTTCAATTACATTTACGTCATAAAAACAGCTACATTTTTTTCTAATCGTGTATAATTTAAATTGTCTTTGTATGTCTAACTCATCTCCTGGAACTTTCCATTAATTCAGATTGAAATTGATCGAAGCTCGTTACTGGGGGGGGGGGGGCATTGGGCCGCTGAACACGAATATGATGTCTGCGATGACCTTCGGAGTACCTAGAGGCCAGGACGGGTTATATAAACCTCATCTCCTGGAAATTTCCATAAATACAACTCGAAATTGATCGAAGCTCGTTATTCGGGGGTTTTTGGAGTCGCTGAACACGAATATGATGTCGGCGATGACCCTCGGAGTACCTGTGGCCCAAGGCGAGTATATATAATTCATATCCTAAAAATTTCCATAATTCAAACTCGATTATTTTATTTCTTTTATTTTTTTTTATTATTATTGAAAAGAGTAATATAAATAATAAATATAACCCGCCCTGGCCCCTAGGTACTCCTAAGGTCATCGCAGACATCACATTCGTGTTCAGCAGCCCCAAAACCCTTAGTAACGAGCTTCGATCAATTTCGAGTTGAATTAATGTAAAGTTCCATGAGATGAGTGAGACATACCCGCCCTAGGCCCTAGGTACTCCGAGGGTCATCGCCGACATCATATTCGTGTTCAGCGACCCCAAAAAACCCCGAGTAACGAGTTTCGATCAATTTCGAGCTGAATTTATGGAAAGTTCAAGAATATGAGGTGTATATAACCCTAGCCCCTAGGTACTCTAGAGGTTTTTTGCCGAAAAGTGGCTATGTCCACAAACTTTCCTAACGGTTTCCTGAATTGAATGCAAAAAACAGCATCTTGATCCATCTTACTCTGCCAATTTGCTTAGGTTTAGTGCTTTATTTCCTCGTCTATTTTAGGAAAAAAAATTTATAAAATTGCAAACTAACAAGCTACCAAAAGCTTTTCTAAAGAGTATTTGTGAGATTGATTGGTCTTACTGTTTTTTGGTTCCTTACCACCATTTAAATCTTTAGCTAAAATTTCATCGGACTAAAATTTAATAGGGTTAAAAAAATCGCAAAACATTGATTGGCTGCTTAGTTTGTTTTACATTAGATTCAACAATACTGTTAATTTTATATTCGTGAGTTGCACAAAATAAACCGTATGTTACACAATGGGGCCCAATGCGGTACTTGAACACACGATCCTGATGTTTGAGTTGCATGTGATGAGAAGAAAAATGGAGCACAATGGATAGAAAAACAAATTATACAAATATCTCATTATGTGTGTTTACCCAAAGTACTATATCATGACAGCTACTACTATTATGTTGTAGAGTCCATGAGTACTTTTGAATTATTTTACAAAAATTAATATTTAATTGGAAATTTATCTAACGCTAAATCTTAGAGCTTCCTATACAGTTTTCTGGTTTAATTCTTTCGACAAATTATAATTGTTGGCATATATCTGATAATAGCCGAACTAATATCGGGTGTTAGACAATTTTTTCCAATTGTGAGTTAGGGAAATTTGAGGAGTAACTTTATGATAAACAATATGATAATATACTACCATGATTTTGTAATTCATCAAAACTATTTTCAATATTAAACAAACACTACTCACATTAAAACACAAACAAGTGTTTTCGATCCATTAATAATTTTAGGTTCATTAGAGACTGTTTTCGTTTTATAATATCTGCTATAAGGCTGATATGTACCGATGTTTGAAACGCCAGAGTAAATCATCCAAATTTACTCGAGCATATAAAGCATTGTCTGCTGAAAACTACTTGTTGAACTTATAACATTTTGACACATTTTTTATGTGCGATGATATAATTCATAACCTACCTCGTTGATCAAGTTTTACTTTTATCTAAAACATGTTGATGTTTTTATTTATCCTTAATGTCGTTTTCATTGGAAAACCAATTTCATAACAATTTTTACTTATGTAAGAAAACAAATCTAAAACAAAAAATATTTGTCGAAGCGGAAAGATTTATTAGTATTCCATCACTTCCATTAACCTTTTCTTTTGAGCACATTTAGTTTTCACAGAAAACGAAAAGATTAAGCACGAAAGTTTCTATTATAAGAATAAAAGAAAAAATAAAGATAAAATTTTGAAAGTTAGTAAGAAGCGTAATTTTCCTCAACACAAAATTTAGGAAAAGGGAAATTCCTTTTAACAAAACGAGATTTGATATTATTATTTTGTTATTTTGATTTTTATCTTATTGACAAAATGGAAAGTAAATAAACAAAACTAACGAGGGAAAATGAAATACTTAATGGAAAACATCGAAAAACATCTTGTGCTAGAAAAATCATCAACATCATAGAAAAGAAAATGAACAATTTTTGTTTTTGAATTTGATTTTCTATATATAGAGAGAAAATTTATTTTATTTTATTTTTGGTGAAAAAAAAATTTTTTTAATTTATTTTCCTGACTTTTCTCTTTGATTTTATTTTCGGTTAGGTATTGACTTTATATAGTTCTGTTTGATGTGGTAAGTTTTTTCAACTCTTTGTAGGGTGGAAATCAAAAATGATATGTGATATTATTGGAAATGTTTAGGGAAAATCGATCGATCTGGTATTATTGGGGTGTCTATACTTACGTGTATAGCAACATTTGTGTTATCTTCTTCTATTCAGAGGAAAATAAAAGATTTTAATTATTTTGCTAGGTGAAAATTGTTTCCTTTAAAAACTTGAAACAATAAATAATTATCACTTCGTAAAAGCTTATTAAACTCAAAACCTTTTTTTAATGTTCATCACCTTTTCTGCTATATAAAATAAGTTTACCAAACATCTACTTTAACACGTGCACTTACACCTAATAGCTTTTTCATATATTTTTTATATAAAAACAACCAAAACGTATATGGAATATAGTCATAAAGATTATTTTTATATTTCTATAGGTTGTGTCTTTAAGGTTTATCTTAGGATGGAAAACAAGTTTCTCAAAACACTATAAAGTTTTTCAACCGCAAAACTAGATACAAAGTTTTGTTTTAGTTGTCACCGAAAGAAAAAATAAGTAAAAGTGGAAAATTATGTAAAAACTTTATTTTAGATTTATGTAATGGAAATCTAAGATGATGTTGTGGGGTTAGTTTTTATGTGAAGCTTTTTATTCCTTGATTGAATGTCGATCATAAATAAATTGAATTGTGTGTTGACGTCTATAAAATGTATATATATGTATTCGGATTGAATAACGTAGTGCTAATTAAAAGTGTTTGTTTACGACATTTGATATTTATTGATGTGAAAACAATCTTACAATGCATCTTTTTGAAGTACGTCATTACTTTGTATAATGGCTTTGCTTGTTTCTATAAAAAGAAATATGATGTTTGTAAACTAAACGTTTATTTAGAGAATTTAGAAACTTTAGCATTTTAATTCACCATCAGAACGTGACTAAGGCAATCAATACTGAATCAAAATTTCAATACCGGTATTGCGACGATAAAGACCAAAAAACGATAGGAAGGAAGAGAAAAGTTTCACCTTCTCGAGACTGAAATCAATGATTCGATTAGCTACAGCACACCTATTTTTGCTCACAGAAACAGTTGTTATATTGATAGGCCATTTAAAACTTGTTAACTACATTGAATTCTCCCGGATATTTGGAGTTGGTCAGTATTCACCTCGTTTTTAGCCCGATTCTGGTTCAATACAAGTTGTTTTTGGTGGTGAACAATTCATGTGTGGAAACCATAACTAGAATAATTATAGGTCAACAGTAGAAAAGTTTTTTGCATAACTTAAGCTAAAACATTAATATTTTGATGTACTGGTGCTACATGTGAGCGCGCTTTTAAGATATTACTTCACATTTTTGATTACTAATTTTTTTGATCTGTAAATACTTAAAATTTTCGTTTTTTTTGGTCTATTTGAAAAAATATTAGCTGCGTTAATTCCATTTAAAAAGATGGTCAAATGATGAACGTTTTCAACTTTAACCTCTAACCAAACCATTTAAATCATCGTCATCAAACCTTTATTATTAAAAAAAATTTCTAAGTGAAAATATGAAACACCAACGCCCATTTAAATACCTACAAAACAGTTGCTTAACGTATACTAGAGTGAGCTTAACAAAACCGTAATCATTATATTTCTGCGAAATTATAGACTGTTTTCATAAATGAAATACGGTACTATATTTTTAGATCAGAATGCGATATTGCTAAGAACCAGCGATAAAATTGTTGTAAGCCGAACGCTGAAGTGCGTACGTAAAATAGTGTAAATAAAATTAAATGCAAGTGTTGGTGGGCATTCCACCTCATCGACTAAATGACCTGGGTCTCGATACAAGATAGTCAATGATGCTAAAACTGAGTGGACTATATGTAATAAAAATAATCAATTAGTTAAATCAAATTTCAAAGTTAGTTAGTTTAGTTATTTCAAATAAGTTAATTTCCTAGATTTGCAATTCAGAGTTTAAGCTTAATTAAAATTAATCTAAAGACTTTCAGTAAAATCATTAAATTTGATGATGTTGAATGAACATGAGAGAAATATAAATTGCTTGATGTTTCGACGATGTTGAATGTGGCGATTATGATATTTATAATTTGAAGACGTTTAATAAAGTATGTAATTTAATTTGACGATGTTAAATGAAGATGAGAGTAATGTATATTACCCGACTAACATTTTGTTCAGATATGCCCTATTATAATCCGGCCCGGATCAGGGTGTAATAAGGTAAGACCTAATAAGGCATCCGCATCTGGCCCCTATTAGAAATCATACATGATTTCACTAATAGGGCAAACCTTATTTGTCCTGACCCGGCCTGGACTTCGAAAACCTTTCTTATCCCTCCTATTAAATGCCGGATCTGAGCCGAATCAAAATAATATTTGATTTTTCAATTAAGGTATGCCCTATTTGTCCTGATCTGAGCCCTATTTCATTTGAATAAATTCATTTGGTTAAACTTCACTATAGTATTATCGATTTTAGATATATATAGCTTGCGAACTTTCACTGATATTTGAGTTATCGTTTCTTTGCGTTTTGTTATGATGACATATAGGTAAGTGTAAAGTTAGAATATTTTATAAACGGATTTATTGGACATTTTTATATTAACGTATTTATAAAAATTGTACATTTTGTCAATTATTTACTAATAAATGCCCTATTTAAACTGATCCGGTCCTGGTCCGGTTCTAGTAGGGTTACCTGATCCGGTTTCGATAGTTTGAGGCGTTACATTACTGATCAGGACCTGTTCAGGGTGCCTGATCCTGACCCTATCAGTGGTAGGGAAAGCAGTATCCGGCCCAGATCTGAGCCCTTACATTATGCTAGTCGGGTACTTGATGATTCGACGATGTTGAATATGACGGTTATGACTATTATAATGAAGACTTTCAGTAAAATAAATTTAATCTATTCACGTGCTATTTTTAATTGTCTACACACATTTTTTATTTCACAATGCACTTTAACATTTCGCATTTCATACTTAGTTGAGTTCCCTGCCGTGGTTAGTAAATTACGTCTTCCCTCCCCGATGGTTGCCGAAGTAAAGAGATTTAATGTGTCCAAATTTTTGTATTTTATACAATCATCCAAAACGCAAAAAGACAATTCTCATCTGTCAAATCGACTTATTCATCACTATGTTTTGATAAGCGTCATCTATTTTCGACCATCTGAATTATTTTCACGTAACAGCGATGTTGCGTTTACATGGGCAGAAATTATATGTAAATTTTTTGTTGTGTGTGATTTGGCGTGAACTGCAAGTGAAATTTTAATAGTTAAATATATATTTTTTATAAATATTTGATTGCGGTTAGATGGAAATCTGCTTTATTTTTGACGAAATATTTCTATTCACTAACAATCAAACATTTAAATTAAATTATTTAAAATTCACTTATGTTTTATTTTATTTACACTTTTTTATGCACACAATACAGCGTTTTTTTATTTATCAAATTTCCAAAGAAAGAACTGAATCCAAAAAAACATGGTGAAGTGAATAATGAATTTTATGTCAATCCATACAATTGTCGAACGATTTAGTTTCGAACCATAAGAAAATTTTAAGCTTTAAACAAATTTACCATTCTCATCAGGGATCTTATTCCCGAACACCTATTTGTCAATCGACAATATTGTCAATTTTACCAAAATGCTTAACAAATTTGTTTAAAAATGGGTTACAGAATACTCATATTTGTGTCAAACAAATTATAACAAATTTTTACAAAATTATAACAGATTTTTGGTACTAGATTCGTACTTTTGACAACTAACTTTTTTAATCTTAAAAGATGCAAAATAAAATAAAAATATATATAATAAATAAACATGTTTTAGTGATATTTATATAAAAATATGATTATTTAATATTATTAAAGGCTTAATTTTGCGCTATAAATTAATTTTTACGCCAATCGATGAAATTTGTATAAAAAAGTCAACACACAAAACATAAAGCAAAATTGTGATTTTGACAGTAACTATATTGTTCTTGTCAGATTCACAATATTGTGTTGAATTTTCACCAAATTGGTGTTACATAATACGAAATTCACAATATTGTGTGAATTTACAATATTGTGATGACATTTATGTGTTCGGGAATAGGGCCCCAGGACTAGCCGACTAGATAAACTACCAAAAAATGTTAAAGCTTATAAACCAAAAATTGATCTATTGTTATAGCGAATTATAATGAAAACGTTTACATAAACATGTATTTATTAGATTCCGGTTTAGTCAATTTTTTTCTGTCTAGGGATCACTTATTGTTGTGTTACTTCGCTACACTACAGCCTTGACTCTTTTATTATTGGTTCGAAACAAGATCGATCGACAATTGTATGGATTGCAAAAAATTTCACAATAGTTCTTACTATTCATGATGGGATATTTCCCATCGGCTGTTGTATCACAACTAATTCATCGAATTAAATGTCGAGACTCAGATTTATTGTTGTTTCGAATAAAAAGTTTTATGGGAGACTGTATCGCATTAGGCCAACTGAGGGTTTGGAAGAAAAGTTGACCCTAGTAAACTTTGAGTCCTTTATTCGCGTGATATATACAACATCCCTCCCCTTAAAGAAGAAATTTAAATGCGAAAATGTGAATAAAATCGTTCTAATTCTAGAAACATTTGTTCGTTTTACCGTCGTTCGTTTTTAAATGTTGTCTTCTTTCCTCGAACAAATTTATGTAATATTTGTTGTTGTTTTTAATTAATGTTTATTTACAAAAATATTTTAAAATATAAACAAAAATCACTATCGTGGTGTATTGTTGGGAAAAAAAACTTATTTTATTTTGTCAGTTCATTATGATTTAAAAAACTACTAAAAGTGTAATAAATATTTTGTTTTGCGTTGCATTCATAGAAAGGGAGAGAAGTTATTAATTATTATTTTTGTCTTAACAACTTGTAACGACGGACTATTTCGAGTTTTACTCTAAAAATAGGAATATTTATGTTTAAAGAAATCCGCTAATAATTTGCTAATATGTTATCGGTTTCGGTTTTTAAATTAAAATAATTCATTTCAACAAACATAAAATATATATGTGTGCAACAGCTCAATCAACTAATGTTTTACATTTTATCAGTTAATTGCTTTGTTGCGTCACCACACAATATCAATTAATAATACAAATTTCTGTCTAGACATCAATAATGAACATTTTCTGTTTTTTGTAAAGCTTAGTCATAGTATTATATGAGATATAATATAGTACGGTTGTTCAAATTTATGTCTGTAGTTGTAGAGAAATTGTTTATTGAGATTATATATGGAAATGGTTTGACCTGCTTTTTTTTGTTGAGATGTTATGGGGACTTTTTAAATTGTACACGAGAGGAGGATAATAAAAAAAAGAAACAAGAGATGGAAAATTTTACTATTTATACTCGATCATTTGTTTGTGTTCTTTTTGTGTTCATTATCTTCCTTGCTAGTCAAATATGACTATTTAGTTATTATTTTTTGTGAAATAAGAGATTTCCAGTCAAGATTCCTGTTTATATTTCTATAAAAGTCCGAAATCCTTAACAAACTCTTGCTTCCTTATTTGATGTTTTGGTTTTTATATCTGTATGCAATCTACATTCGTAACCTGAACAATACCATACGCAACCAACTTGTTTGTACAATTGACATACAAGCTTTGATCAAATGCTTTAGAGTTATCTAATGCGATAAAGAATGTTTTATCTTATATCAGATATCAAATCATTGCCCTCCAAAAGTTTTTAACTTGATACTGCCTCATACCGAACTGAATGTATGGAAATGCATATTAGAAATTTCCACTCAAAACAATTATATAGCAATCGCAAATGTTCAAGCACCTACTGAAGAAAAAAGATAAAATATTTCCTGTTCTTAGAATTAATCTAATAATTGCTTTGATTGATTTTTTTCATTTCATCGTCGTCCGAAAAAAAAACCAAACCAATCAATGATTCTTTAAGTATTTCTTTTTTAAACCAATACTAGTACAAGAACAAAAACAAAAATCAAAGAAAGTTCGAAATTCATTCCACTCCAATTTTCTTAATGCAAACTGAACGAGATAATATGATTGTTTTCATCTAAGCCGACAGAAATGCACCCAGTTCTCAAACCCTCGTATATGATAACATAAAGAGCAGAAAATATAACGGAATTCCAATTTTATTTTACTGCGCATATGGAAATATGTAATATATATAATGATCATCAATGATGATAATGATGATGAAAATAATTCCAATGAAGATAGTAGTAATGATAAGTTTTCCTATCAAACAAACAACAAACATTTCAAATATATAAAACTATATATATATATCTACATCTTTTGTAGTTATTTGATAAGTGACGTCATTCAGGAAAAATGAATAAGTTAAATGTTGGAAAATTAGTTCAATTTCTAACAGCATTTTTTTCATTTTTGAGGGTGATTTGAAAATTACAAGTTCACGTATAATTATTTTTTCAAACGAAATTCATATGTTACCTCACAACCCTCGTATATCAGATGCTATTGTTGTTTTTTAATTCATTATTTTTATATTTTACCATTTCCGGAAAATTTATTTTTTGTTTTCAGATGTTTTTGCTTGCTTGAAAAAACTGTTAAATCGTGCATTAATAATATGCAAACGATGAGTGTTGTGTAGAAGAGTGTTATAGTCGACTGATGATGATATACACATTAGACATTTTTTGAATTTTGAATGGGATTAGAGTTTAGCGAAAAATTTACTTTGACAAGGAGATAAGTTGGATTTGACTTACAATTAATATATAACAATAAAATAATTTTGTTTGTTTAAATGTTTTTGATCATTTGTTTTCAGTATTTAGAACTTTGCACTTACTTGTTTGTTACTTGTTACATACTTTAAGCGCCGGGTACTTAATACTTGGTACATGGTCTTTGGAACTTGGTGCTTGGTACTTGGTGCTTGGTACTTGATTCTTGGTACTTGGTACTTGGTACTTGATACTTGGTACTTGGTACTTGGTACTTGGTACTTGGTACTTGGTACTTGGTACTTGGTACTTGGTACTTGGTACTTGGTACTTGGTACTTGGAGCTTGCTACTTTGTACTTCGTACTTGGTACTTGGTGCTTGAAACTTGGTACTTGGTACTCGGTACTAGATACTTGGCGCTCGGTATTTGGTACTTGGTACTTGGTCCTTGGTCCTTGGTCTTTGGTACTTGGTACTTGGTACTTGTCCTTGGTACTTGGTCCTTGGTACTTGGTACTTGGGACTTGGGACTTGGGACTTGGTACTTGGTATTTTACTTGGTACTTGGTACTTGGAACTTGGTCCTTGGTACTTCGTACTTGGTACGTGGTACTTGGTACTTGGTACCTGGTACTTGGTACTTGGTACTTGGTACTTGGTACTTGGTACTTGGTACTTGGTACTTGGTACTTGGTACTTGGTACTTGGTACTTGGTACTCGGTACTTGGTACGTGGTACTTGGTACTTGGTACTTGGTAGTTGGTACTTGGTACTTGGTACTTGGTACTTGGTACTTGGTACTTGGTACTTGGTACTTGTTACTTGGTACTTGGTACTTTGTACTTGGTACTTGGTACTTGGAACTTGGTACTTGGTACTTGGTACTTGGTACTTGGGTGTGTGAAATAGATAAGCTCCTCGTGCTGCACCCTGGATTACGCAAATAGTCTATTTCAACTTGGTAGCCAAACATTTCATTTCGAACTCTTGGCTGTGATACAAAAAAAAAACAAAAAAAAAAACAAAAAAAAAAAAAACAACAAAAAAAAAAAAACAAAAAAAAAAAAAACAAAAAAAAAAAAAAAAAAATAAATAAATATGAACCAAAATCAAAATCAAAATAACAACGGTACTTTTCAGCACCATAAGACAAAAAATATTGGACCTTCAGTCCGTATTTTGCAATTGAACAATGAAAGCATAAGCAAGTCAAAAACTGAACATTTACAAAGATTATTAAAAGATTACGACATCGACGTTATAATTCTGCAAGAAACGCATGCAGCAGATGAAGCGCAACTTACCTCTAGAGGAAACATTGTTGGTTACAAATTAATTAGTGCTATTTACCCTCAATCATATGGATCTGCCACGTATGTTAAGTCAGAAATCGTGAACTGCACGCACGTACTTACACAGACGGACAACGATATACATCTTATTGTTGTTGATATATCGGACACGAAAATTGTAAACGTATACAAGCTTCCAAATACAGGATGGCCAGCTGCTACTCTACCATTATTTTATCATCCAGCAATATATGCTGGTGACTTCAATAGCCATCACACTCAGTGGTCCTACTCAAATAATAATACCAATGGCGTGCAACTGACCGACTGGGCGGATGATAACAACATGTTCCTGGTATATGATGCGAAAGACTTGAAAACCTTTAGATCTGCAAGATGGCGACGTGATTACAATCCCGACCTCTGTTTTTCCACAAAAAACGAACAACGTAACCCTATTCCAATATCTAGGGCTGTCTTACAAGGTTTTCCACGCTCTCAACATCGTCCAGTAATTCTTGAGGTAGGAATCCAAATTCCACTCGTTAACTCTACTCCTCAACCTAGATGGAATTTTAACAAAACTGATTGGGATAAATATAGGATGAATAAAGTTGGATGCAGTGATTCGCTGGATCCAACCCATTCCTAAAAATTCCGATAGATTTGTTGGAGCCATCATCTCAACTGCAAAGAAATGCATCCCAAGAGGCTTTCGTGAAGAATATATTCCTGGCTGGAGTAAAGAGAGCGATATATTATATGAGGAGTACCTTAGTAGTGGTGAGGCAGACGTGGCTGATGACTTAATATACTCACTGGACGCCGCGAGAAAACAAAAGTGGATTAAGGCTGTTGAAAACATTGATTTTTTCCATTCAAGCAGGGAAGCATGGAGTCTCCTTCGGAAACTAGGTGGCTCAAACTCAATTACTCGTGCTAACAATGAAATAAATCCAGAGGACATCGCAAATC
Organism: Diogma glabrata; assembly: GCA_963693315.1. Lineage (NCBI taxonomy): Eukaryota > Metazoa > Arthropoda > Insecta > Diptera > Cylindrotomidae > Diogma > Diogma glabrata. The sequence goes on from OY856186.1 coordinate 396,107,693, forward strand.
ACATAGTAAATATGTCTCGTGCTTCTATTAATCGCCTTCATAAGAGAACAATTAAACGCAAATTAAGAGAACTGAAGCGCAATTGCTCGTCTCCATCGAAGTATGCGAACTCTTTTAGTAGCGAAGAACTAGAATCAGCTCTGTCCCAAACAAAAAACGGAAAAGCAGCTGGCTACGATGGCATTTTTCCAGAATTTCTTAAGAATGCTGGAAAAAATGTAAAACAGTGGCTAACTAAATTTTTCTCGAATGTCCTAGAAACCGGCAACCTACCAAAACATTTTAAGACTACGAAAGTGATAGCGATACTTAAGCCAGGTAAACCATCCAATGAACCAGGAAGCTATCGCCCGATTGCCCTTTTGAGCTCCTGCTATAAATTGCTAGAACGGCTCATATACAATCGTATCGCACCGATATTGAATGGCCAGATCCCAGTCGAACAAGCTGGTTTTCGTCCCAATCGCAGTTGCACTGACCAACTGCTCGCTCTAACATCCTATATCGAAGCTGGGTATCAAAAACAACTAAAAACAGGCGCAGTATTCATCGATCTTACTGCAGCATATGACACGGTCTGGCGAATTGGGATTATATATAAGCTGTTCAACGCAATACCTTGTAGCACCATCTCGCGTTTAATTAACAACATGCTGAGTAATCGTGTATTCAAAGTTCATCTAAATAATTCCTGCAGTAGGTCTAAAATGCTTAACAATGGTTTACCACAGGGTTCCGTCCTGGCGCCATTACTTTTTAATCTGTACATCCATGACATTCCTGACACAACATCAAAGAAATTTGGTTACGCTGATGATTGGACCCTGGCCACTCAAAACAAAGACATGGGTGTTTTGGAGGATTTGCTCTCAACTGACCTAGCGATAATGAATGACTTTTTTCGAACGTGGAGTTTATTTCCCAATCTAAGTAAAACCGAGAGCTCCTGTTTTCACTTAATCAACAAACTGGCAAAACACGAACTATCAGTGTTATTTAACGGCACTGTCATTAAATACAATCAACAGCCAAAGTACCTGGGCATTACTCTCGATAGAACTCTTTCTTTTAAACTCCACCTAGAAAATACGTCACAAAAACTTAAAACGAGAAACAATATATTGCACAAACTGGCAGGCTCTACATGGGGTGCTACTCCAGCTACCCTCCGCACAACTGCTCTAAGTCTGGTTTACTCAGTGGCTGAGTATGGCGCACCAGTCTGGTTGAATAGCACACATACTCAAAAAGTTGACTGCCAGCTGCATGCTACGATGCGTACTATAAGTGGTACTATCAGATCCACCCCTTTACCTTGGCTCCCTGTGTTAAGCAATATCGCTCCACCTGCACTCAGACGCTCGCATGCTCTCATGCGTGAACATAAAAAGGTAACCAACAACACCACGTTACCCTTGCACGAATATTACGGTGACCACACTCGTTGTCGATTGAAGTCAAGAAAGCCTCCACATAAAACTTCCAGCAACCTGCTGGCAACTGATTTTAATATCTTGGATGCCTGGGACACCTCCTGGCAACGTTACAACACAACTGGCCTTTCTATTACTAACCCGACTTCTACCCAACCTGGTTTCGATTTGCCTCGTCATACCTGGACTACATTAAACCGAATAAGAACGAATCATGGACGTTGTGCTGATTCTTTCTACAAGTGGGGCATTTCAGAGTCCCCTGAGTGTGACTGCGGCGCTCCACAACAAACTATAAAACACATTGCAACTATGTGTCCAATTCGACGTTACAATGGCAACATCTCAGACATCCATTTGGCAACTCCCGATGTAGTAGCATGGATAGACTCGCTCGATGTAAACATCTAATGTTTAAATGTACTGCCCAATGTTCAAATATTTTACTTTTTAATTTACTTAAAAGACACGCAATCAAATCGATTGTAAGTTCATTTAATGTGAATCCATGTATTGTTTTAGGTAGATTTCATAGAAGAGTCTACCTATTTTTAAGTTCAATTTTTTAATGTGTCACAAAAAAAACCATACGCTAAATAAAATAACTTGGTACTTGGTATTTGGTACTTGGTACTTGGTACTTGGTACTTGGTACTTGGTACTTGGTACTTGGTACTTGGTACTTGGTACTTGGTACTTGGTACTTGGAACTTGGTACTTGGTACTTGGTACTTGGTACTTGGTACTTGGTACTTGGTATTTTTACTTGGTACTTGGTACTTGGTACTTGGTACTTGGTCCTTGGTACTTGGCACTTGGTACTTGGTACTTGGTACTTGGTACTTGGTACTTGGTACTTGGTACTTGGTACTTGGTACTTGGTACCTGGCACTTGGTACTTGGTACTTGGTACTTGGTAGTTGGTAGTTGGTACTTGGTACTTGATACCTGGTACTTAGTACTAGGTACTTCTTACTTGGTACATGGTACTTGATACTTGGTGCTTGGTAATTGGTACTTTGTACTTGCTATTTGATACTTGGTACTTGGTACTTGGTACTTGATACTTGGTACTTGGTACTTGGCACTTGGTCCTTGGTACTTGGTACTTGGTACTTGGTACTTGGTACTTGGTACTTGGTACTTGGTACTTGGTACTTGGTACTTGGTACCTGGTACTTGGTACTTGGTACTTGGTATTTGGTACTTGGTACTGCGTTTATGGTACTTGGTACTCGGTACTTTGTTCTTTCGTATTGGTTAATTGGTACTTGTTACTTACTAGATACATGGGACTTTGTGCTTAGCACCTGGTACTTGGTACTTGGTACTTGGTACTTGGTACTTGGTACTTGGTACTTGGTACTTGGTACTTGGTACTTGGTACTTGGTACTTGGTACTTGGTACTTGGTACTTGGTACTTGGTACTTGGTACTTGGTACTTGGTACTTGGTACTTGGTACTTGGTACTTGGTACTTGGTACTTGGTACTTGGTATTTGGTACTTGGTTCTTGGTACTTGGTACTTGGTTCTTGGTACTTGGTACTTGGTACTTGGTACTTGGTACATGGTACTTGGTACTTGGTACTTGGTTCTTGGTACTTGGTACTTGGTACTTGGTACTTGGTACTTGGTACTTGGTACTTGGTACTTGGTACTTGGTACTTGGTACTTGGTACTTGGTACTTGGTACTTGGTACTTGGTACTTGGTACTTGGTACTTGGTACTTGGTTCTTGGTTCTTGGTACTTGGTACTTGGTACTTGGTACTTGGTACTTGGTACTTGGTACTTGGTACTTGGTACTTGGTACTTTGAACTTGGTACTTGGTGCTTGGTATTTTTACTTGGTACTTGGTACTTGGTACTTGGTCCTTGGTACTTGGTACTTGGTACTTGGTACTTGGTACTTGGTACTTGGTACTTGGTACTTGGTACTTAGTACTTGGTACTTGGTACTTGGTACTTGGTACTTGGTACTTGGTACTTGGCACTTGGTACTTGGTACTTGGTACTTGGTACTTGGTACTTGGTACTTGGTACTTGGTACTTGGTACTTGGTACTTGGTACTTGGTACTTCGTACTTGGTACTTGGTACTTGGTACTTGGTGCTCGGTACTTGGTACTTGGTACTTGGTACTTGGTACTTGGTACTTGGTACTTGGTACTTGGTACTTGGTACTTGGTACTTGGTACTTGGTACTTGGTACTTGGTACTTGGTACTTGGTACTTGGTACTTGGTACTTGGTACTTGGTACTTGGTACTTGGTACTTGGTACTTGGTACTTGGTACTTGGTACTTGGTACTTGGTACTTGGTACTTGGTACTTGGTACTTGGTACTTGGTACTTGGTACTTGGTACTTAGTACTTGGTACTTGGTACTTGGTACTTGGTACTTGGTCCTTGGTCCTTGGTATTGTATGTTGTATGTTGACCCTTTACGAAAGCTCGAGTTGCTGCTAGAACCTGTTCACTCTCTCTGAAGCATTGCTCTACGGACTATAAACACCAGTCCTGATATGTTTGATGCCGAAGTCTGACAGTAAATTCTGAAACGATTTGCTAAGGAACTATTTACCGTTGTCGCTTTGTAGAAACCCTAGTACCACATAGGTTAGAAACACATCGTTCTCCAAATATGGCATTAGTTCTAATTATAATTTATTTCTAGGATAAGGAACCACAACTGGGTCAGTTGAAATGGACCTAAGGTCCAATTGTGACAGTTTTGGTTGCCTTTGTCAAGTTAGGGAGAAACCATGTGTAACAATTGGACTTTTATACGAATACTTATATTACATTACATATATAATTACGCCGGAAAACTCACAAAATATATGAAAACTGAATCTACGACAGACTAATAATACTTGCAAATCTCTTATCTAATGAATCGCAGAATAATATAAAAAACTATTAATTAGCTAATATAGAAACTAATTTATCAGTATAAAAATAAATCAACAAACATTACATAAATCAAATAAAAAGAGCTTACATTAATATAATTTGTTGAATGTTGATCCACTTCACATGTACATGTTTAGCATCTTATTATAATAATATTGACAGTCCACTGACAGAAGCAATCCCAAACCCTCCATACTCATAACTATCAGCCATTCGTTAACTATTCCCATTCTCCAATACAGCTGTCAACCAACCATCTAATGCATTTTAATTTATTAGCATTTTATGTTCCACAGTCCACAACTTATAAATTTCAACTTGTATATACAAATTTGCTGATACATTTTATTTACAAGCCTTTAAATTTTTTCTTTGCACATTTAAAAGTTGACTTTTATTAAAAATCGATAATATTTTCTTTTCACGATTTAAATTTACATAATGTCACTTACCTTTATAATTAAAAATTGATTGATTTAAAAATTATATACTAATTTTTAATTTCTACTGATCGCTCGATCAAACAAATTTGATCGCTTATATACACAATCTTCCAGATCTTCTGTTTCATTTTCCATCATGTAACAGCAATTTCCACTAATACAACCAATAATTTATACAAAACTTATATTTTTAATTGAAATTGAGTTTATTTAAATCATCAAAAAAAAAGCTTAATAGTACAGTTGTACGCATAAATGTCTACGAAGAAGAAGAAAATTAATAAAATTATTAGCCATTAATTTCATTGAATTTGAAAACTATTATTGTAGAGTAAGAATTGAGTGTCAAATAGTAATGATTATATTTATTAAAGGGGTGGAAATGAGAAAGGGTAAGAACACCATTTAAAACCCGGTCAAGTGGAGTGTCTTTTGCAAGAACACCAAAATTAAGAAATATTGCAATTTGTTTTAAAATTTTGCGATGCACAGTTTTTGAATTATTGTCAAAAAAGTGCAACAAAAAGTTGGCCCCCCTCACCTACGTTTCTTCGTTGATTGACAAATAAATTTGAAAAAATTCATGAATAGGAAATTTGATAAACTCTTAACGAAAAATATAGCGAAGTCTGAAATGATTTTATTTCTGTGTGTATAGCGGATGAGAGTGAGGAAAAATGAAAAAACATTTGTTGACACGCATGACCCCTACTCATTTCATTTTCAAGAGGACCAAAATTAAGGAACATTGTAATATATTTAGAATTTTGCAATGCACAGTCTTTTAATTATTGTCAAAAATGTCCTATTTTCAGTAATAACGCCTCCCACCCCTTATATTGCGCCGTTAATTAACGGAAATTTTTTTCCAATATAAAATATTTGGTGTAATTGAGTCGTTCCTTAGCTACCATTATCAGTTATGGGTAACATTGAACCTAAAGTAATATTTTTTATATCATTTCGATCAATTTCGATGAGATTTGCATTTACTATTGATATTAACGATGGGTTCATCGTTTTTTATGTGTCTATGGTCTGGCAATATAAACACTTCACAACACAACTTTATGTCAATCATTTTGATATTGTGTTCTTTACATTCATGGAACCCTTGGCAAGCGAATTTTATTCTCACTTTTTATTGTATCCGATATGAACATAATCGGTTAAAATTTGCATGTTGTTTGTTTTAACTTTAAAAGTTGTTTTCAAACTTCAACCATTTCTATAAAAAATAAATTATGATATTAGAGTCATACTAAAATTGGGAGTTTTGCATTAAAATTAGTTTTAATGTAACATTTGCTTTGCAATTTAATAAAAACTTACTTTATATAACCCATATAGCACAGCTTGTATTAAAAACTACAGTAACTTTTTCAACTGTTTAGAAGTTGAGAAAATCGATCACCAAAAGTTTTCCAAAAATTCGTTTTATTATTGTTGTTATTATAGTAAGAATTTGTTTTAGAAGTTCTTAAACAGATCCACGAAATACGCCCATACTACTTGAAACAAGCTATTTCAGCTACAAAGGCGGCAAAATATGTAAGTTTAAAATAAATATAAGATTTGCTTAAAAAAACATTTTTTTGTGATGTACACCCTCTCAATTAATGACAATTCAAAAGCATGAATACACAATTTAAAGTTCATAAAAATTTAGAACACAATTGTTCTGTCAATAGAAAATTGAACAAGGATAAAATGTCTGAAGGCGTTAACTACAACAAACAATAAAATAACACAAAAAGGATTTATGTTTATTTGTTTGTCGTTTGAAGTTATAAAAAAATATTTTTCCTTGTTCGGTTTCTATTTTTTTTATCTATATAGAATTGCTACACAGTCAAAAAATATGTTTTGCCTACACATTTTTCCATTTTCCTAACAGTTTTCTATCTGATTTTTTTTTGTCAATTTTCTATTTGTGTAAATCTTTTTTAGTTCTCTGGTTATGGTTAAATAAATATTAGATGCAAGATGATGATAGTTTTACTGTCTGCTGGTCGGATTTATGAGTTATTTTTAGATTTATTTAATTTTTTTTTAAATAAAATATTTTACAAGACAATGTGCTATGTTGTATGTACTATTGTGTATTTTACAAATATTAAATTAAAATATAATTCTAATGTTTGTATGAGTTTCATGATTTTATTTAGATTGGTCTTAAAAATTTATGTGTGTTGAATCTGCAAAAATGGATTGATACGAGAGGTTATAATAGCTTATTTTGCAAACGAGTTACACAACGTGTGGATAAGCAGTCGTGATATAAGTTTGGGCGAGAGAAAAAGAATTTTGGATTATTAGTGATAAGCATCACTAATCAATAACAGAATGTCTGTGTCAATAGTACTAAGACTATTTATATAAAAAAATCCACATTTACACTACGAATACCGAATACGAAAATTTTTGTATAGTTTCTTAAGGGCATAGTGGTTTGATATATTGAATACAACGTAATGGTTATATAGACATGTAATGGTTATAGTTAATGATACGTAAAGGTTATAGTTAAAGATTTTGCAGTTTAAAGAGATCAAATTTTAAAGTGATGAAGAAGTGGATTTGTAAAGACATATTCTATGAAAAACATCCCACTTGAAGCATAGAATATTATATTTGGAAAAATTTCAGTGACATGTTTTTCTTTATAAGATAAGTTTTGTATCCTGAAAGATATTCCGACAATAAAATCATTAAATTGCAAGACACTGATTTTTCAATGATTAAAAACTTTTGAACTTTTTAACTTTCTTATTGAAAACTAAACTTTTCTGAAAATTTAAATTTGTTTTTAAATAAACAATTTAAATATTCATCAACAAAGTTTTTAGAACTCACTTCATTTATTCTTTTTTATGATTTTTAACATTAAATTAAAGTAAAAAAATTAATTAACTCAATTACGACTAGTCACTGTTATTATTTTATTTTTTTTTAACTCAAAAGAGTAGAAATTTTTACTCTTACTAATTTTTTTCCATTAAATATACTACTTGATTCATTGAGCTTCTATTGCAATTTTGTCGATGTCTGAGTTGACGTTTATCCGGTAGATGGAAGGTGTACACTGTACATAGTTGTATTTCAAAATGGTTTTAACCACTGGCAATAGTGCACAGTTCATCGATCTAGTATTACCAATGCTAGTTTTTTATCACTATTTTCATTGCATTGGTAACGTAAATCATCATTAATATTAAACACGCATACACATTTCATCGAACATTACTATCGCTAATGCTAAGTTATCGTCGTCACTCAGTAGCATTTTTCTGCGAATCAATATACATTTGAATTTCAACGACTTCATCGTCAAAAGCAGCTTATTTTATTACATTGATCATCTTTGAAGTATCCTGAGTGACATTATAAACAGCAACAGTTGTATTATTTCTATTATATTTTCATCATTGTGAACACTAATAAAATAGCCACATCTGTACTTTCAACGCATATATATTTTAATTATTTCGTCAGCATCAATATACATGGAGTTGATGCATAAACCAAAAATCATACAGTCCACTATCTATTATAAAGGCATCAATTCACAAACCCGAAAGCAGGACCACTGCCCATAACCATAGAGGAATACAAAAAACGTAACTGCATACAGAGTCCGAAAATAAGCAAGAATAAAGAAATTAAAGTAAACATAGGAAGAGGAAAAGAAGCGGAACTTCGCCGAGACATTGCAGAATGCTACCGCCTGATGAGCATCACAAAGGATGAAAAGAGAGAGCGAATTACCACAGAAGAGCTCAACAGTTGAAGAAAGAAAAAAAGAGTTACTCAAAAGAAAGAATATAAAAAAAAGTAGGGTCTGCGTCGGACCAGACGGTGGAAGTTATACTTCTTTGTCCATTCGTCATTTCGTGTCACACAGCCAGACAGATAGGATACATTAAAAAAAAATAACTAAAAAAAAACAAAAATATTATTCAAAAAAAAAAAATATTATCCAAAAAAAAAAAAAATATTATTCAAAAAAAAAATATTATTAAAAAAAAATATTAAAAAAAAAATATTAAATAAATACAAAAAACTAATAATTTTATTAATTACTAGAAGGTACCCGCACGGCGATGCCCGTGCTTCCCAGATAAAGTGGTTGAAAACTGTTTTTTTTGAGGAAATTCTCCTATAGTTTTTTTTTTATCATTTAATTTAACTTATTTTATTAGTAATATGGGTAATTCCTTTATAAACCGAACAGATTTGGACAAAATCTGACCGACCCATTTTTGATTTGGCTGAAATTTTTTTTAGGGGTTTTTTATCGAAAAAAAAGATATACGTGTTCGAGGAATTTTTTTTTTTCGGAAAATAGAGCTTTTCTAAATTTCGAGAATTTCGTGATTTTCGGCTTGAAGACTTATTTTCAAAAATTCATAACTTCGGTTTTATAGAAGATAGAAGGTTTTTCTTTCTTTTTCTTTTCTATTTGAAAGTTAAAAGATGGAATTTTTAAAAATAAATATTTTCAACCAAAGTTATTAGCACATTCCTATTGTTATAAACAAATAAAATTTTAAAATTAAATTTTAACCATTGCCCCACCCATGAAATTAAGTTTTAATTTAATCATCGTATTTATCGTTCAATTTCCTATAAAAAAAGTATTTTTTCTCCGATAGACAGCAAATATAAATTTTGCAGACTTATTTCAGTCAGTAAAGTTGCACTTTTCCTGCCTAGGGAGCAAAGCAAGTACTTTGCTGCCTAGGCAGCAAAATAATTAGACTTCATAGAAATAAACAGATATTGCGATTAAAAAAAAATTTTTTTAATCGATTTTTTTTTTCATTTTTAAAATTTTGCTTTATTTTTAAAGTAATAATTATTAAATTACATATCATTGTAATTAATCGGAGAAAAAATTATATGTTCAACTCGGCAGCAAAGTAGATTGACTGCCTTGGCTGAATTCCTAGCCTCGCTCGCTCGGCTATGAACTATCAGCCGCGGCAGTAAATCTACTACTTTGCTGCCTAGTTAAACAAATAACTATTTTTTAATGGAGAAATGATATTTACTGTTAGAAATAAATTAATTTATCGAGCGCGGGACGACAAAAAAGTCCATATATGAATCATTCTTTTACATACCGAACAGATTAGGACAAAATGTGAGTAAGGCATTTATGATTAAGCTGAAAACTTTTTTAGGGGTTTTATATAAACATAACGGTATACTTGTTTGATAATTTTTTTATTATTTTTGTTTTTTAGGGAAAATAGAGCGGTTCTAAATTTCGAGAATTTTGTGATTTTGGGCCTGAAGACTTGTTTTCAAAGATTTATAACTCCGATTCTGGTAGAGATATACACTTTTTGTGTATTTTATTTTAAAGAATAGAGATACAATTTAAAAAAAAAATTGTTAGTTATAAAAATTATTAACAAATTCTTATTGTTATAAACAAATAAAATTTTAAAATCAGTTTTTAGTAATTATATAAAAAAAATAAAGAGTGTTTAATGTAATCATCGTATTATACGTTCAATTTTCAATAAGAAACGTATATTTAATTAATGAAGAAATGAGTTTTACTGTTACAAAATTTATAAAATTTGTTATCGTCTCGCGCTCGATAAATTAGTTCATTTCTAACAGTAAAAGTCTTTCTCCACTAATTAAATATACGTTTCTTATTGAAAATTGAGCTTAGAATACGATGATTACATTAAACACTCTCTATTTTTTTAGATAATTACTAAATACTGATTTTAAAATTTTATTTGTTTATAACAATAGGAATTTGTTAATAATTTTTATAATTAACATCTTTTTTTTAAATTGCATATCTATTCTTTAAAATAAAACAGACAAAAAGTGTCTATCTTTACCAGAACCGAAGCTATAAATCTTTGAAAACAAGTCTTCAAGCCAAAAATCACAAAATTCTCGAAATTTAGAACCGCTCTATTTCCCCTAAAAAACAAAAAAAAGAAAAAAATCGCAAACAAGTATATCGTAATGTTTATATAAAACCCCTAAAAAAATTTTCAGCTGAATCAAAAATGTCTCAGTCACATTTTGTCCTAATCTGTTCGGTATGTAAAAGAATGACCCATATATGGAATTTTTTGTCGTCCCGTGCTCGATAAATTAATTTATTTCTAACAGTAAATATCATTTCTCCATTAAAAAAATACTTTTTTATTCGCCTGCATATTAAAGTGTTACTTTATTACTGTGATTTGCGGCTTTAAAGGCTTGCGGTTTTTCAACTATTTATTTTGTTGTCATAGCTACGTTCAAAAAAGCATTTGTATTTGTTTAAATTCTATGAAAAATAAAATTTTTTATCAAAGCAACCCTTAAATTCAAAATTTCATTATCCAATTAAAATAGTTGTTATCATTTGTTGTCATAGCTACACAATAATTTGGAAAAAAATAATAAATATTTTGTCAAAGGTTACTTGTTCCACATATTTTTATTTTAAAATTTATGCAAATTTATAATTTTAATTTAGAATAAACCAATTTTCGTAAAATATTTTGCTTGCGTCGAAAAAAAATAGTATATGATGCACGGACGTAAGCTATTTTGAACTTAATGTGGGTGCAAATCGAGGCGCTAGCCGACTCCACATCCGTCCAAAGTCTTTAGCTTTACGTCCTAGCATCATAATGTACTATTTTTATAGGAAATTGAACGATGAATACGATGATTATATTAAAACCTAATTTCATGGTTAAAATTTAATTTTAACATTTTATTTTTTTATAGCAATAGGAATTTGTTAATAACTTTGGTTGAAAATATTTATCTTTAAAAAATTTCATTTTTTAACTTTCAAATAAAGAAAAGAAAAACCTTTTATCTTCTATAAAACCGAAGTTAAGAATTTTTGAAAATAAGTCTTCAAGCCGAAAATCACGAAATTCTCGAAATTTAGAACAGCTCTATTTTCCAAAAAAAAAAAAATTTCCTCGAACACGTATATCTTTTTCTTCGATAAAAAAACCCCTAAAAAATTTCAAAAAACACCGAAAGGTGTTCGGTTTATAAAAGAATTACCCATATATAAAAAGTTTGAAAAAAATGTAATAGTATCATTTTACAGTCAGAAAAAGCCATTAAGTAAATGTCTCTAAGGCTATAGATAAATTTACATATTAAATGTATGTTAAAATTAAAACACATTGACAGACAAACAATAATTAAATAATTTTTATAAATATAGATGGCAAAAGATTAAGGTTAGAAAAAAGTTAAAATTTTATTCCAAAGATTTAATTCAAATAATTCAATATGTCACGAACAATTAGGTGAGCGTAAATATATTTGTTTATTGGATGTCACAATTGTCAATTACTTACTACGAAACCACCGTACTCGTCATACAAAATAGGTACACTGGTTCATTGCTATTGGTTTAGCGTCCTATTTCATGTAGACTTATAATCATTTATCTATCCAGAAATTTTACTGTTCTGAAGAGGGTCGTATTGCAATTTGCAAATATATTTTATCGATTGTCTGCAATACTCTACTACATTGATGCATACGCCCGCCGGTTAAAAAATACCACCATTTTTAGTGAATATTTTCGTTTAATGGGTTTTATCGCTTTATGGTCATCGTCTTATTTCGACATTCCTTCCCACAACTTAAAACAAAAATTGGAAAAAATAATAATAAGAATAATTTCATTTGTAAATTCAGACTTAAATACTATTATTAAAACAGTCAAATCACAAAATTTGTTGACATATTTGCATATATTTTATAGATCCCTTGCAATAACAATAATAGTTTTGAAAGTAATGGAGAAGCATATTTCACTCAATAAGTAAAACACTTTAAACCTGTAGCTTTGATATTGTTCATAATTTTTTTCTTCGGTACTATGGTTCCAATGCAAATTCTTGGTTCATCAATGTTTCTAAGAAGAGGAAAAGAAACGTCAATTTCCAATTTTTGGAACATGTGAGGGCAGTTCTGCTAATGCAAGCAAGTTTGTTTAATCATATATAAGCAATGCTTATATGTATCGTATTGGTGCTAATGCATAGAAATATGTACATATTTTATATAATTGCAAACCATAAGAACATATTTATTGTAAATTAGGAATATGTATTTGCTAAAAAATAATTTAACATCATTTTCATATAAATCTACATATTTGTTTGTCACATTGTACATTAACTATTCATTTTAATGATAATTCCGAAAAGTGAAAAATAAAATTGATCAAAGATAACTAAGCGAATAATGTTTTATTATTATAGAATATGATTGATTTAGTAATTTCGTCTTTATTACCATACAGCATAAAGGTTAAAATATAACTTCAAAAAGCGTGACGCGGTTTCTCGAACAACACCCCATCAAAATGTTTACAACGAGCGTAAAGAAGTATAACTTCAAAAATTAAAATCATTCTTTTGGCACCCTTGACAACATTTTTTTGACAAACTTATAATGCAATCCCGACCATCAAGATTTTTCCAAATTCAATGTTCCTATTCGTAATTACTTGAAATGAACGTTTTTAAGCAAAAACTATGCAAGATTCCTTGTTTTGACACACTTGACGATATTTTTGACACACTTCCGGGACAGCTATCGAACTCATCGTCCTTTTGGCTCTTTCCAGTATACCTATTTTTAGAAAAAAAATTTTGAAATCCCTCCAGCAGTTTTCTAGATTTTGTCGATTGTGATGGCCGGCCGGCAGACAGACATACATTTTTTTGCTTTATAAGCATAAGTAGGTTCTAAAACGTCGAGAAATGCCAAAAAAATGGGGGAAAGAGTTTCACTTTTGGCTCGAGAATGTAATACTTAGGTATTTCAGACCAAAGTAATTATTGAATTTGGTCGTGCATAAAATAGAGTATTTTGTGCATTCGATACTCGCTGTCGCTCGTGCTGTTAACTTCGCCTGCGTTTGGAAAAGTCTTATGGGATAGTAGCAGAATATTCTGCTGTAATATAAAAAACTTTTGTCAAAAAATATTTCATTTTATTTGAATTAAATCAGATATTTTCATTTATCATGTATAATTCAAATAAATCAATCAACGCAGAATCAACACAAAAAATATCACTTTTCCTCCTCGTAAATTAATTTGGTATATTTTCATCAGTAAAATATTTTATTTAACGTTTAAGACGTTATTCGTATTTCTTTTTACAACATCCTCATTCTTAATTCAATGCATATATAAATGAAGCTCTTAATTAAAATGTCTCTAAAAGTTCAATCCTATATCTCATTCATTTGATAGCTTAGCCATTCATTTTATATTCTTAACATAAAATCACCATCAACAACAAGAAAACTGATTATAAATGTTTAATGAAACAGTATTAGTCGTTCGCTTTTTTGTTCGATTTACAAATTCACTTAATGGAAAATTTCTTAAACTTTTCTTTTTTTATGACAATAAATTTCCATTATTTCGAGAACGAATGGGAATACATAATAGTTTTGAAAATGTTTTATGAATAGATAAACATTTTTGAAATGATGTCGATAGTAGGAGATGGCTACAAAATTTAAGATTGCACTATAAACTATAAAACTAAATAGTTTATTGGAATATAGAATAGAATAATAAAAATTGAGGGTGAGATTTTGTCATCCTGAATTTTCTTTCAATCGATCGGATATTTTAGAAGAAAGTGTATATTTTTGCAATTTTTTTCATACTTTTCTTAAAATGAAAATGCTTGCTAGGACGTCATTCTAGATAGGTAAAATTTGTTAAATAATGCAATTTAATGCCATCATGGCACGACATCAAGTTTACGTTGAATTTTTCATAGTTACATTCGAGTTTTATTCCTTCCAGAACGTGTTAATTTGTAAACAGACTTTTTTATAAACTGAGTTGTAGTGGTTTTATTTTTGGTTATTATTTGTTGTTTAGTAATATAATATGCTATCCATAAGTTTTAAAATTAGATAAATTATTCATGACAACCATTGTCATTTTTTTTTTTTTTTTTTTATTCAATGTTAGGCATGTTTAGTGTTAACCAATGTAGATCAACGTCTCTGAATATCCGAAGATACCATGCTAACTAGGGAACTAGGGGCTCGAAAGTATTATTAAAATTTCTTTGAGGAATTTATTAACGTTAATCTTAAAGTTTTGAGGATTAAAATTATCAGGAAAGACCCACGCCGGTAAGGCATTCCAGAGATGAGAAACTCTGTTAAAAAAATCGCGTTGAAAAGCGACAGTTCTACACCTTGTCACTTGAACCGTAAAAGGATGGGCTGCTATTGATGCTCTGGTGTAACGTGCGAAGTTTGCTGGTTCAGGCAAAATCGATTTGATCTCCGCAGACGTCCGTTCGTCCATAATATACTTGTAAAAGACCGTCAAATCAGCGACGTCTCTTCTATGTTGCAAGGAATCAAGATCGTTAGTAAGAGTTGAGTTGCCGATCAATTTAACAGCTCTCCGCTGTATAGAATCAAGACATTTCAAGCTACTTATGTAGGCTCCACCCCATATGTGAGAACAATACTCCATGCAGGGACGAATAAATGATTTATATATTAAAAGAAGCTGCTCGCTATTAAAAACCTTACGACAACGACCCAAGAATCCTAATTTTTGAACAGCGTTCTTAGATAGGTTAAAAATATGAGAATTCCATTTCATATTATTTTCAATCTCAACTCCAAGAAGTCTAACAGATTCTTTCTCTTCAAGATCATTTGAATCAAACTTTAATAAAAACGGATTAGGTGTTGATAATCTAGAAAAATGACAAACTTGAGTTTTACTTGTGTTGAATTCAACACTGTTAGCAACTCCCCAATCTAAGATGGTTTTTAAATCAATATTTAATGACTCTATCAAGTTTGATCTAGCGACATTAAGATTTGATGGTGCATACAAATTTGGCATTTCATGTGAAGCATGAAGTGTGCTATCATCAGCAAAACTATGGATGGGATTAATTGTTGAATCTAGCAAGTCATGAATATAGAGAAGAAAAAGAGTAGGTGACAAAGCGGAACCTTGAGGAACACCAGCATTAGTTGAAAAGATATTCGATGAAACACCATCAACATTGACCCGAAATTTGCGCTCGGAAATAAAGCTTTGTAACCAAGAAATAAGTTGTTCATCTAAGCCGTAGCATCTTAATTTGCAAATAAGATTATTGTGCCATACTTTATCAAATGCTTTGGAAATATCAAGCGCAACGCCAAAAGTCTCACCATGGTTTTCAAGCGATTTGTTCCAGATATGCGTGACAAAAGAAAGTAAATCTCCCGTCGCTCTTCCTTTACGGAATCCGTATTGTCTTTCATTAAGTAATATTGAAGACTCTAAGAAGCTCATAATATTAAAATTAACATATTTTTCAAATACTTTAGAAACAACCGACAAAATTGATATAGGTCTGTAGTTTCTTGGATCCGTTTTAGTACCTTTCTTTGGAACTGGTTGTACACTAGCCATTTTCCATATATCAGGAAAAATCCCTTTCTTATATGACAAATAGAAAATTTTAGTTAGGATTGGTGCTAACTCCTTAGCAAAAGTTTTAAGGATAATTGGAGGAATGCTATCAGGTCCAGATGCCTTATTAGTATTGATTTGCAAGAGCATTTTCCGAATGACATTTTTACGAAAAATTATCCGCCCCATTTTGTTAGAAACTCTAGGAATTGGTATAGGCAGGAAATTGGGTTCTACTAATGTAGAATTTAACGAGAAACAGTTACTTAATAAATTAGCCTTTTCCTTTGGGTCAATAACAGGTATATCCCTATCAATAAGAGGAGGTATAGAAGACTTACAAAAATTTCCTTGAACAGCCTTGGCGGCCTTATAAAAATTTCGTGAACCAGTAGGGTGCTCAGCAAATTTATTAGCTTTTTTCCTAATAAATAGATGTTTCTCTGCATCTATTAATTTTCTACATGAATTTCTTTCTATTCGGTATAATCTAAGGTTTTCATCCGATTTGTTTTGAATAAACTTTTGAAAAGCCTTTTTTTTAATTTTTATTGCTTTTTTACATTTACTTGAAAACCATCGATCAACCTTCGGAACAATCAAACTATTTGGAACAAACCTACGCATACCCATTATTAAAATGTTTGAAAAATTAGAAGCAACAATGTTTGGATCTTGGCTGGAAAGACAATTGCGTTTCCAGGGAAACCATTTAAAAAAATCTCTAAGTCCCTGCCAATTTGCAGCTTTATAATCCCAAACAAGACGAGGACTAGTTTTAAACTGTTCAGGTACTTGTATATTTAAATGTGTGGAGATCAAATTATGATCAGATCCACCCAAAGGCTCTGATACTTTAAATTGAACCAACGAAGGATCATTTATCAAAAACAAATCGAGCAAGTTACTGCTTTGGCCAAGAATGTCAGGAACTCTGGTAGGCTGATCTATTATCTGAGTGAAATTATGATAAAGAGCAAAAAGTTCAGCTTCTTTACCTAATTCATCAGTTTTAGAGCTATGTGTAAGCCATTCTTTATTATGAACATTGAAATCACCAAGAACTATAATTTTAGCGTTAGGATATATAGTCAACCTATCTATCTTTTCAGAAAGGTCATGAAATAAATTTATGTTCTCCGGTGAGTTTGGCGAGCGATACAATCCAAAGACAAACAGAGTTTGATTAGAGCAGGTAATCTTAAGGGAAACCATATTATGAAATTTTGAATTCAATTCAAAATTATTTATTTTCACATATAGTACAGAATTTTTAATGAACGCACAAACACCATGCTTCAGGTAGAATGAAGATTCAAGCTCATAGTTAGGACAAACATATTTAGTTTTGTCTAACGATACAGCTCTCGCGCTGATAATCGTTTCCGTTAAAAAAAGAATATCAGGCTTAAGATTCTCAAGATAGAGGTGCACTGCATTTAGATTGACGTTCAATCCTCTTATATTAGCAAAATCGATAGACAAGTTCGCCATTTTAAATTATAGTTAAATCTCAAAATAAATCTAAAAAACAATCCTCAAAATAAATTCCAACAAACAACCAAATAAAAGATCAAAATTGATATCTAAATTGACAACTTTAACAGCTGGATAACTTGATCCTAAGTCTAAGTTTAACTGTCAAAATTGTCAATCCAAACAAAGGATAATTAGTTAATGGTTCAAAGACATCAACAATGGTGCAACAAATCAACAACAAACAACAATAAACAATTGTTGTATCTTACCGTCTACGAATATTTCGAATTGTTTATTATATTATGTTTACAATAAACAAACAATTCAAATTCAACAGATTATGTACAATAATTATATACTAAATTGTTAATATATGAATACGATTAAATAAGATATTAAAAAGCTTATCTGATTTTTATTTAGATTCCAGTTTTACTTCTCATTGATATTTTCCAAGTTTTCTTAAATTTTTCCTTTAAATTACTTATCCAAATGTATGTAATGTTTTTTTTTCAACAAAAATTAATATTCCGTAGAAATATAGTTAGATTTAATGGATTTTTAATAAATAAATGACACCAAACGTTTTTTCTTTCCAAAATCCAAAAAACTTACCTAAAAACAAAAAAAAAGAAAAAGTAATTATATTAATTATAAATAAAGGTAATTTTTTATAAAGTTTTAAAGAAAAAAGAAAATTAAATAAAAGTAAAATAGTTAAATAGAAAAATTGAATGAAAAATTTAATTGAAATTTATTTGTACAAAAAATGACGTCTTGATTCACGATTGCTTTAATTGATATAAACAATTGACAATTTTGGATTGTTATTACTTCATTACGCTCTAATGCGTAATAGATATATTACGTTACTAGGTGATTTTTTCCTAATAAATACGCAATAATGGAAGGTCCTACATAAAATTACTAAAAACTGTATCATAAGATCCAAATTCTAGTTGGGTCGTTAAAAAAATAGTTTTTTAATATTTTTGTTTCCTAAAAATTAATTTAACATTTACTATAAATAAACTTCACACAAACACAGCAACTAACTTTGTTTAATTTTATCATTTCAGGTATGTGAGGGTGGTCTTAGTAATATTTTTTTTGATTGTTGATAACTGAGAAGAAACGCATTTATTAAGAGGTAATTAGAATTTTGAAATAATTGAAAAACATGAAATAAAAACAAACATTGAAACAATAAACAGGTGTACGGGAAGACCCCCACCGCTTATCCCAATATTGTCCAAATACTAATCAGTTCTTTGTCATTAAAGTCTTCATATTTTTTCAAAGTGTCATTTAAATTGATTAATGAATGAAGTCTGTATGCTCCCAACAAACTTTAAAAACAAAGTGTGAAAAGTCAGCATTTGTATGGTAGACCCCCCCGCCATTTTGATCAATGTGTCCCAAAAGATGATAATTATCTTCTTACACTAATTGGAACCTTTTTCATAAGTTTCATCATAATCACTTCATTATTGTTGGCTGTAGTATGCATAAAGACACTGAAAAAACTTCCAATACTTAAAAAATTTTTTTTTTTTACCGGAAGTAAAAAACCGGAAGTTGGGATGCAGAACTGTTGTAAACCATACTAAATGCTTATGTACCAAGTTTCGTCCAATTTGATTATCAGGTAAAGATGTTATAGAGCTTTAAAAAAACAGGTGTTTGGGACACCCCCCACCACTTTGTTTTCACTATCGCTCAAAAACTAATCAGTTCCTTGCCATTCATGTTTGCAACTTTTTCCAAAGAGTGTTCAAAATTCATTCAGGAATGAATGTTTTATGATCATAACTCCGAACAAACATAAAAACATTGCGGATAAAACCACCTGTTGTATGGTGAACCCCCAAACCCTTTATCCAATGTACTCCAAAAGTTGATCACATCTTTCTCATGTTATTTGAAAGCTTTTACCAACGTTTCATGAAAATCGATGCGTAATTGTAGGCTGTAGTAGGGATAAACCCCTGAAAATAAAACTTTTTAGCCGGAAGTGAGAAACCGGAAGTTGGTATGCAGAAATATTGGGAACAGTACTAAAACCTTATTTACTAAGTTTCAATAAGATCATCAGATCCGGATCAGCTCCGGGATCAGAAGTAAGTTATTTAAGGTTTAAACTTAGAGGTGTTCGGGAGACCCCCCGCCATTTTGTCCAAAATTGAAATGAATCCAGATCTTTCATTTTCAAGTGAACCTGTATCATTTGCCAATGTTTCATCAAGATCCCATACAGGAAACTCACCCAAACCAACCCAACCAAACAACCCAAACAACCCTGAACGTTTTTTACAATCAAAAAAAAATCAACAAATGTCAATTTTACTCTGACTCTGTTGTTAAGAAAAAAATTAGAAAGGAAACTGTCATAAAAAGTAAAAACTTTATTATCATTTAATTTTACTCTGATTTTGCATAAAAAAGCTAAAGCAAATTAGCTAAGAGTTAAGACCAATATTAAAAGGGAATGTATTTGGTTTGTAGTGTGACATAAAAACATTACATATTATAATTTGTTCTTTTAATGCGTATGGACATTTATTTTTGGACATTTGGGTGAAATATGTGTTTTAAATAAGAGCGGGGTATATTATCTAGTAAATTTGTTCCAAATATTTTTTTTTCCTGGATTGCATTATTTTTTTCTAAAATTTTACTCTGATTCTGCGTAAAAGGTTTTAACGAGACAATTTTTTTTAAAAAGAAATGTGTTAAAGTTTAGGTGTGTAGTTTGTCATAAAAACATTATTATAATTTGTTTTACTGCGAATGACTGAATATTTCAAAAAATTTTCGGGATTCAATTTAAATTAAATTCGTTTAAAAATCTATGCCGTAATGTGCCAATAGACCCTACAACGTGCCAGTAGACCCTACAACAAAATATTGGAGTGTATTATTTAGAGCCTTTGTCCCTAACAATAATTCAGAGTATGCAATCAATTTTTCTAGAAATTTTAAATTATAGAAATTATGGTTGGTGTGTTCGTTTTATATTCTTCAAAAATATCATTTAATGAAATTTTACTATGATGATTCTGGTCTTGACTAAGAAACATTAGAAAGGAGGTTGTCATAAAAACATTATTATATAGCTTTTTTCTTAAACATATGTACTTATTTATCGATCTAACTTAAATGAAATTAAAAACTGCACCGCAAAGTGCCGATCACTAGACCCCTACAACAACACCGCGTGTGCTATTTAATGTTCCGGGGTGTGCAAATACTTTTTCTAATGATCAACTTTTATAGCTGTAAAAATTTTTTCAAGTAGGACAGCAAATTGCATAATTTTAGTCGATTTGCAGTTACAAATTAACAAAAATTTTCATCGTAACAAGTTGTTAAAAGTTTGTTGAATCTTATTTTGAAATATGCAATTACATACTCTGAAAATTATTTTTAATTCAAAAATAGTTTTATTAAAATTAGTTTCTAGTTAAATAAAACAAAAGTGAGACAATATGTATTCAGTATTTGTATACTGAAAAATCACATTGACGTTAATCTTAATATTAAAGAAATTTGAAATTAATATCAAAGCAATGATACTTGAACTAAATTTGTTACTTACATTTTTTTATAGTTCGAAGCCATGTTTAATATCAAAAGTTCATCTGAAGGCGACAAACAAATTATTGTAGATTCTGGACCAAATAGCAAACATGACGAGACTTATATATGGTTTTACATCATATGCTTAAGCAATTCTAGTATACTCCTCAAAACATTTGGTGCCAATATGCGAGATTCACCCAACCAACCCACACCACTAGATAAATCTTTGGCCCAAATTATATATCTTGCGGATTATTGGGTATGTTGTTTTTATGAGCGCAGAAAAATTGGAAATAATTCAATCAATCGTTAAAGTTGGTATACTTTTATTATTTATTTCATTATAATCCAAGCTCATAAAATTTATTATTTACTACAAAAACTCGTGATATCAGCTACAAAAAACATCAAAAAAATGTAAATGTTAGTTCGTGAAAAAGGTGCAGTTTAAAGTTTAATAGTCAAAACTATCTCTTCAGTACAAAAAGAAGTGATATTCTGTGTCAAGTAGAAACGAGTGTAAAACAAAACATTTCCAAATATTTAGGTGTTCTACATGTTTGAAATACTTACTTTGTCACTCGGATTAGAGATTAGAATTAGAAACAACTTCAACTAACTAGGTATTAAAACAAAAGTTTCTAGTAAAAATAAAAGAACAAAATAATATTTATTTATTTATTTATATTCGAATGCAAATGTGGAATGCGATATTTATACGATCGACCGAATCGAGAGAAGTACGGAACCATCACGAAACCTCGAACCCTGAACCTTTCACGAACTAAAATTTACATTTTTGATGTTTTTTGTAGTTTGAATTAACTTAAGCTATATGAAATTTTACACAAAATAAAATCATGAAAATCGTAACACTCAGTTGGAATTTGTAAAGCAAAACATATCAAAAATAAACAACTTACAGTCTTTTAGAAAACTCATGGAACTGACAAAACAAAAATTATAATCAAATAAGAGAAATGTTCATGGGTGGAGTCGGGTATTTATAAAAAGCATAAATGTCGATTTCGACGATAAAAGAAACGATCAGTTTTTTTTATGTTTCCATCAACTATGTGTACCCATTAGAAAATTTTTTTTGTTTATTTATTGTTTGTTTTTGTTCGTTTGAAATCATTTCACCATAACAGACCATAAATTGTTCGTATGACCTTCCTCTCGAATGTTGACAAAATTCTACAATCGGAGGAAGTTAATGTCCAGCTTTCACTTCCACTTCCAAATGAAAGCACAGGTCGGATTAATGCTTTGTAAAGTGTGAGTTTGGACGACTGCGAAAGATGTTTTGATCTCAGAAGTTTTGAGTATGCGTATAAAACTCTGTATGCGTCAGAGACACGGGCTTTGATATCTGCCTGCATGTCATTTGACGATGTTATTACAGACCCGAGATATTTGAAGTTTTTTACCCGTTCCACTTCATAGTCGCCAGTATTCAGATTGCCGGAAGATATATTTCTGGATGTTGTTAAAAGTTTAGTCTCGATGCATAATCCAAGTCGTTTAGGATTTCTTTCAAGCTGAGAGATATTATCTTTAATATAACTTGGTCTACGTCGAAGAAGCGCAATATCATCTGCATAGCCGGTTATTTGACTAGATTTGTTAAATATGCATTTTTGTCTCAATTCGGCTTTTTCTTATCACGTACTCAAGCATCAAATTAAATAGTACGAGCGGGAGTGCATCACCTTGTCGAACACCTGATGTTATATCAAAAGAGTCAGAAACTGATTTTACAGTTTGATTCCGATGTTGTGAGTTTGCACAGAGAAACAAGTTTCGCTGGGATACCAAGGCATATGAGTGCGAACCAGAGGTTGTCTCGTTTGATACTATCATGTCACTTTAGATATTGGCATTTATTATTTATATTATTCACTTTAGATATTGGTATTTCCATAAACTCATTTTTTAATTTATTTTTTTGCTATTGCAGCCAGCGTACAAAAATGGTTGACCAGTGTATAAAAATGGAGCTTTTATTAAGCTTTGGTGGTTTGTGTCACGGGTAAACTAAGTGATCGTTTATATTCTTATAGAGATTAATTGCAACTAACGGCATAAGAAGCTAATACAAATTTGTGTAAAAAAAAGTGGTAGTAATGTATTTGAGGTTGGTAGTAAAATGACTATTAAAATTTAAACTTACATAAATAATATTATTGAAAATATATGAAGTTTATTTTTGTACCACATATAAAACAAACACAAATAGAATTTATAGTCATTTAATTAGAAGACGTAGTGTTTATTTTAAAAAGTAAATATTTGGTTAGTTTATTATTAAATATCTTTTGCTGTAATTTTTTGTAATAAATTTTTGAAGTTCTCTAGGAAAATGGCTTCAAAGTAAGTTCAGTGTTTTATGGTGTAAAGAGTAGTGCTGGTGAATTAATTTTCGTTCAATTTTCGAAGTTTTGATCTATAAGTATAAATGTGTTTTTTAACTATGATTTAAACCTTTACCTCTGAGCTGGACCGACCAAAAAATTCTCAACTACAGAAAATTTAGTAAACGTTTAATCTAAAATTATGTAAGTTTTCCAATATTCGTGATTCTATGTTTTGAAGATTAAAAAGTTAAATTTGTTTATCAGTACATGTATTAGACTATTAAAGGAAACCGTTAAGAAAAGTTTTGCAAAATTCAACCAAACATTATTCATCTTTCAAACTTTTCAGAAAAAACAGTAATTCACCAGTAACTGAGCCTGCAGTTATTTCGAAAATTTTTTAAAACATAAACTCTCCACAAAATTACAATATCAAAGCAAAACATTTTTTTTTAAATAAAATAAAAACTTTTTAATGATTTGTTGTTAGTAATTTTTTATTAATATTTTATGTAAACTGTAGACAAAAAACATAAAACTTAAAAAAAAATAAATTATCATAACATCAATCAATTTAACTATAGCATGAAAATGTAATAAAAAAATACAAACAATTCTGATTTATTTATTATGATTGTGAAAAATTTTATGGAAATTATGGAAAATTTTTTAACGATTGGTAAATACAATTATATTTTTGTTTGTAGTTCAAAAAAAGAGTTACTGATAAGATCTCTATACAAACATATCATTTCGAAATATGATTATTAAAATTGACAAGGTGCAAAATTTATCAATGTTTTTTTCTCACACTTATTATCATTTTGTTTATTCAAAAAACGCCGGTGATGTTAGGAGTTAATTGATCTACAAAGAAGTCATTGTAGACAATAAAACCGCTGAACTGGTTATTGTTGATGGCAAAGTTAAACGTTCATTTTTTGAGTTAATTGTCTTATAGATTGACGTAAAATAGTTTATGGTGGTGAATTGCAGGGCTATGACCTATAAGATCTGTTGCACTTAGCCCTAACTGCTTCTTTTTCACTGGCTCAAAATATTCCATTTTTATTTCATTTCGTATCCTTTCTTGAATCGCCGTTAGAGTAAGAGCACAAAAGTATTCTACCTCAACAAATGATATTCAACAGTTTTAGAATTGCTGAGCATCGCTCCCAAGTTCTGCCCGTAATTAACCTAACCTTCCAATTTACATATTCTCACTATCACACAATTTGATCAAATTTATAGCAAGAATTTTCTATCTTTTGTTTCTTTTTTGTATACCTTGGTCACTCTTATGCTCAGTATAACAATATAATCATATCTTAAAGATTTATTGCACTTGTTGTCTTTTTGTTGAATTTTGGTTCCCACTACTCTAGGAGTTGAAATAAGGCCGGTCGGTACACGATGTTAAACATATGGATCTGTAAGATTTCGGCTGGGTTACGTAGTTTTTTCCACTTTTAGAATGAACAGATTATTTTCTTTACTCTATGGCAGGAAGACTGAGGTTATTTCATTCAGTTTGGGTGATTTATATTGCTAAGATAGGATCTTGTGAAGATTATTAGTCCCACTTTTTCCTTTTAGAGCAGCATTTTGAAGCTCAATTTATATGCTTTAGTGTTCAGCTCGGCATATTGTTTGACCTCTAATTGTTACTAAATGTTAACCGTCACTTTTGTACTCAAGGTAGGTGTGTTTTGAACGATTATTTATTCCTTTTGCAGCATCCCAACAGCCCATGTAACTGTATGTGGTTATGCCATAATTCTTTGGTTAAGAAATCTTAAAGACCAAAGTAATGAAATGTGAATTGAAGTTTTTTTCTGAGAAACTTCAAACCATACCTTTGAATTGAAAAAATTCCAATTACTTCTTTACTTACTTGAGTTTAATTGATCTCAAAAATCGAAAATTATCAAATTATTTTTTGAGCTTACTGCACTAAATATTCTCAGCATTTAAATCTGCTCTATTGTTTTAACGCTTAAGTTTTTAGATTAAATTAGGGCAAATATTTTCCGTATTATGTCAATTTTTCTTTTATGAATGCTGGTAACTGGTAAAAATATAAACGGGATTATAACTATTTTTAAACAATTTGATACCAGTCAAACGGCGTCGGAACATTAAATGAAGTTGAGAGTTAACTTGGATGTGATGTGATTTAAGCTTAGAGAATCATATATTGCATAATTCAAAATATTAATCAAACCTTCAAGTTGCTATTGTCAACCTCCAAAATAAAATTTCTACCATCTATTTCTTTTAGCTTGAAATGAATTAAGGACGCAATGAAGGACTATTGTTTTCTTTGGTTATTCTCAGAATGCAACTGAGGCGAACCAATCCCCGAGAGAAATCAGAAATTAACCACAAACTATACTTAGTTTTAAGGCTAAGACATTGTAAATCTAGATTTTACTTCTACACACAGTGAACGAAAGGGCACATAAAATATTGTCTTTACGATTTCAAAGTGATTTATTTTTATAGAGTTTTTTAAGAAGTTCTTGACAATAGTGAATAGATTAAAAGATTGTCAACAGTAGACCGAAAAATTAAATTATTAAAAATTTGATTCAAATATGGCCAAGATAAATTAGTCAAAATGTCAATAACTATGTTATTCCAATTAATGCATAAAAATCTGATTTTACAGTTAATATAATGTCAAAAGAGTTGAAAGATTCTTTTATACAAATAGAAAAAAAAAACGATATTTGGCGATTTAATTTAAAAATATTATCAAAACTACAAATCAAATTTATAGCCAAAATACGACATTGAAGTATAAAATCCCAATCCTAGCAAACCAATGAATTCGGTTTGAGAATCTCACCATTTCAAAAATACACATACACACAGTAAAAATATTTTTCACATATCAACTAAAAGTAAAATTTAATTCAACATATCAATAATTTTGGACACTCAAAAAGAATTAAAAGTTTTAATATTTATAAATGCTCTAACCGAACTTTTAAAAATCTCAACCAGTTTGACCAACATAAAAATTTCACAAATCACAATCATAGATTTTGTACATCACCTTTAGCCTAACGATGATTCTTACGTGAAAGATTATTTTTTAGAAAAATATATTTTTTTTGCTCTATGGATCCAGATATTATTTGTTTTTTAAAAAAGTTTTCACTTAAAATTAAAACACTTTTTTTAAAAGCTAAAACCAATCATCCCAGAAATTAATTACCAGACTGTTAATCGTCTAAGGTCTGGAGTAGGTATTAAAATTTTTACATATGGAGAATATCTCTGAATTATCACGGACTTATTATATAAATTAACAAGAATATATGTAACTTGCCTACCATGTAATTTGCCACAGTAGCATTTAATACAGTTCAGTTTAGGTCACATAATTATCTTATAGCTATCATACATGAGGTACTTACTAGCTTGAAATCTCATTTGTGAACTAATTTACTTCTCGCTTATGTTTTATGTTCTAGATTTTATTGAATGTTTTATACGAATTCTGAATAGTAAGTTTTATTTTCACTCTATATTGTAAACTTTATCAAACTAATAAAGGGTAGGAGTGCTAAAAGGAGTAGAGCAATCTAAATCGATTCCGATTTTTAAAGTAAAAACTTCTTTAGGTGCGTTGTGCGATTGTGTATGTAAAAAAATTTATATATTCGAATTATCATCGCCCTAAATAAATATATTAAATATAAAATACCTCTATTGGGTCGTAACGTTTAAAATTGCAATATGGTTCTATAGGTCGAGAGTTCAATTCCTGGAGTGGTATATTTTTTATTGTTTTTTTTTTAATTTTTATTAAATATGTTGTGAAGCGCTGCTTTGGTATCGAACACCGAAGTGGCATAACAGGTCGCGTACCTAGCGAGATTGTTTTAATAGCCCTAAGCTAGCTTCAGTCTATGAGGAAGAGTGGGAAATCCTGCTGCTCCAACACAAATAACTGTATAGTAGAAGTAGCATGAGATAAGGACGGATATAAGAAAAAAAGGCAAGTGAACTAAACAGACTCTGCCGACCCCCATATGCGAAGAACTACGATCACCACGTCCAACCCCGTAATTTTAGTCCAGTCACACGTTTCTCGCACGTCATCCGCTCACCTACACACACTCACACATACACACACACAAATGCTCACAAACTCCCATACCTACATCCATATCCACACAGCCAAAAATAATGTTCCCACAAGTTCCCATAATGATGATTGCCCTAAAGTCAAAATTATATTTGAACCCAATATAAATTTGATTTATTCCCCTTTTTTGTAATTCTTTTCTATTTAACTATACATGAATTTGAAGTACAAAAAAAACGAATTCAAGATAGCGTATTTCCTACCATTCAGAATATATCCGAAATCGAGTTTACAAAAAACCACGCTTCTCAGAAGATGAGAATATGGTTCTGGGGTATTAGCTGTCAACGGATGTATTACCATCCCAAATTATTTTAATTCTATAATTAACATCAGGAGGCAGTATAAACGAGTGATCAAAAAGTATATTTAAAGTTGAATTATAGTTTACATCTAACATTTTTGATTTTCGATTGTAAATTATTTCATGGTCATTTAACGACAAAATTTGTATAAATAATTTCTCCGTATGTGTTTTATTAATATAATGTATGATTGGTAACATTTTACTATTAATTGATAATGATTTAATAACAATAAACCGAACACATGGTACTGTTGTATCAAACTCTAGTGGATCCTAATTTATAATAAATGCCCTCACAGCCTTATAGGAGGTACGTTGGCCAGTGATCCAATACAAATTATTATTTAATATTAACGAGAAATCATTTGGTTTTTATTCTTAATTTTTTTCCATTAATTATAACATCAATAATATCATCTGGAATGATTATTCCGTTGAAGATACTCTTTTTTTTTATTTCTGAACTATTTTTATCATTATAACCCCATTCCAAATATTTGCAATCCATTGAATACTATCTTTAATTATTTTTTAAAAATTAAACTAATATTTCTTTTTTTTCATGAAGTTTTTCACTGAATATTAAATTTAAACAACCTTTTGATGTATGAAAATTGTTACTAAAACCATGATTCATATTATTATTATCATAAAACCACCAAGAAGGTTTTTATTATTTAAACCACCATTACAACAAAAAAATCCATATAAATTTTAATCCACGATTTTAAGTTCATGCACATATAGCCACGTTCTCATTTACACAGGCCCACACTCCCACACACACATGCACATCCATAATCATTCATACATTCACAATATATAAACAAAAAGAATATGACTCACCCCATGGCCAGTCCCGAGCCCGCTACAATAGGTCAATCACTCATCCATCCTCCTCAAGTTTCTCGTTAGATCATTTTCGCCATCATGATGACGATAACGTTGGAAAATAGTTGCAATAAAAAAAACCAAATGTTGATGATAGCCGTACATTATTGGTAGCGTCGGAAATGTATCGAACTACTCCACATGATGACAACGTTCAACACGAGTGTTAAAAATCCAAAAATTTGTTGATGATCGTAGTAATTATTCGTAGTCCCGAAAACGTATCACACTACTCAGCATGAAGTATGATGACAACGTTGAAAACAATTGTAAAAATCAAAAACTGGTTGGTGTTAGCAGTAATGGTTCGTAGTACCGGAAATGTAACTCAAAATGCAACATGCCGGATGGCGACAACGGATAACAAAAAAATGGTCACCCCGTAACAGTATCAAAAATCTGCAGCACCCGAGCTGTAATCGCAGCATGCGGTAATGTATCTGATGTAAATTATAATCCAAAATGACTTTACGAGTCGGATGTAATCAATGAGTGGTTTTATTTTGAAAAACTTTTACTATCACAGATTCAGCACTAAAAAAATTACAACATCCATTTTATATGGATTCAATTAGGATTTTATTCTATAACAGTCTTTTGTATCACACTATAAAGAAACTATATATAATAATTATACTAATTTAAATAGATATTCTAACAGTCTGAGTGTCCTTCTTTGAACAAATTATTATCAGATAAAATTTCAGTTAACATTACCGTTTGTTTGTTTATTTCCGTAACATTCACAGGAATTATAATTTTATTTTCTATCACTACACTAACAATCATTTATCTACGTTAATTTTTCTTTTTTCTACTTAGTTACCATAATTTTCTTAAGTTACAATTAAAATTAAGAAGAAAAATTACACAAAAACATTTGAACACTTAGACGTCAACAAAAATAGCAATCACAGCTGTAATGTCATAAGTAGACAAAAGGTCGACTACGAGTTTACATGGGTAGTAAAGTTTTTTTTTGTTAGTTTTTAATTAACCACCAACGCGGCACAGACATACAAATTTGCGTTAAATTTTAACTAATGATTGTAGCTACACAATAACTGAACTAACTGAACGCCAAGGGCATTTTTAATCATTACAAATGCAATCATATTTAATCACATATGCAAAACACAGCACTAACACATAAATTCTTTTTTTTTTTTTAAATTGAACTAAGATTTACAAATTCATGAAAAAAAAATTTATCTAATTGAACTAATTGCACAACAAAAAAATTGACATTTTTTTTAACACAAAATTTTCACAAATTAATTATAATACAGGAAACGAGAATCCAAGATTCCTTCCTTTCAATATTCACGAGCGAAATGCTACAAGGTAACAGAGAGCGAAGCTATCTATCGCATTCAATTTATAATCAGTTCACGCCTTTTACTAACAATATCGAATCGGTAAAGTAGTTTCTTGCGGAATTTTATTTCCTTTTTGTTAATTATTGCACCATTAAAGAATTTGTTCAACCAACTTGTGTTACGATGGAAAAAGAATTAAAAAAAAATATTGATTACGAAACGATGGTAACTATATATGGAAATCGCGCGATTAAGAATCGATGATATTGTACAACCATTTTATGATAATTCTTTTTTTAAACGGAAACTATTGTAAATGACAACCACGGATTGAGTACAAGAAACCATGTTCAAAGGGAAAACGAAAACAACTATGCATGTTTCCGTTAATGCAAACCTAATGCGTGTGGGAAAATGATTCGACTCTCAATTATGACGTCTGTATTACACTTCATTACAAATACCATTAAAATTATTGTTTTTTTATTCATAAATTCATAAAAATCATAAAAATTTCTTTTTACGAATTTCAAATTGATCGATAATGCAGTTTTTTAAAGTTATTGCTACTGTCTTTTATCGTTTCGTTCAAATTATTATCATTTCGATATTAACAAGAAAATTAATTTTTTGTTTGGCCAGCAGTAGGTACTAAAAATAATAAAATATTTCTTCTCCCATCATTATTTTCCATAATTTCATTCCCGTTAAATAAAATAAGGAAAATAAAAAACTACTATTTGAGAATGTATTTCTCGTTCCATATGAGTTGACATCTTCGTCACATAAGATTGATTTAAACACATATAAAGGCTGCGGATAACTTACGGTATTTAAATTTACCAATAGTGTAGTTTGTAAGGTTATTGTTTTTGTCTTTTATCACAGTGTGATGTCAATGCGAAGTAAAATTTAGAATGCATTCAGGAAAATTTTACATCTTAATATTTTCTTCAGTTTTTAACTGAAATATTTTGTGGCTATTCTGTTTTTTACACTTTTTGTTGTTGTTTGCTTTTATCGTTTTTTTCTATTTTCTGTTGGTGATTTTTATACCATTTTTGAAGTGAAAACTTCTTTATGCGCGTGGTGCGATAAAAAATTTATATATTCGAGTCATCGTCACGCTAAGCAAATATTAAATATAAAATAAATATGAAAAGAGAGTGAGATAAATTGTAATCATTTGTTATTTTCTAATTTCTTATTCTCATTTTCTTGATTTGCGATTTGTTTTTTTTTTTCTTTTTTACTGGATTTGATTTTTTTCGGTTTAAGTGTGGTATAGTAAGTACAGATTTTGTTGTATTTTTAAGTAAAATAAAAAAAATTGTTTTGTCATATTTGATTTGTGTGTTTTTCTTTATATTTTTTAATACGAATAACCTAAGTATTGTTGAAACTTGAAATTAATGATAGTAAATTATAAATAATTTTGCTCTCGTTCTCTTGATTTATATATGGTTTCTTCTTTTTTATTGCATTTGATGTTTTTATCAGTTAGTCACAGTGTGGAAATGTGCTAAAGTAAGTAAAGATTTTGTTATATTTAGTCGATCAAAACACAGCTTTTTCACAGTTTAAAGTTTTCATTTCTGTCTACAGTCGTCAAGACTGCCTTTTTTTTAATTTACCTAATATCTGTTGGACTACAAAGAGTTTGAAGATGTTTTAAGCATTTTACATACCAACAACAATTTAATTTTTAAAATTCAACCATAGCACATATTTAAAAATCAAACTTAATTTATTTATACAACAAGTTTCAACCAAAATTCAAGAACGTAAAATTTTCGATCCATTTCAGAACATTTTTTTGCTAACAAGTAAACACAAAATCTCAAAAATTGTCGTTTTCTTCTAGTTTCATATTTTTTTATGAAAGACGAATAAAAAAAATATTTTTAGGATAATCAAAAAGTTTTCCTTTTCACAAAATTATTAAATTTTAACTAAGTTATATTTTTTTCTCCATTCGAATAATATTAAAGTAACATAAAAAAATTATTATTATTGAAGCTCGAAATGAAAATTATTAAAACTAATTTGGAAAATGAAAAAAAAAAATTCTAGGCTTTATGTTAAAAGTTACAATAAATGAAAAAAGAAAATTATTTTCTGCATACATGATGAAAAGAAATTAAAATTGGTTTTTCCGATTTATTTTTTTTGGTTTAATGAAAGGCAAAAATTTTATCTTACATGAAAAAGAGAGATTTTTTTTTACAGTTAGGTCAGTTTTAAAGAAGAAGAAAGTAAATTAACGTTGGAAGTCATTTACGTTTTACGAGTTTTATTTTTCGGTCAAAACTTATTAATGTTTTGAGAAAAATATTGAAACTTTGAAAAACAAATCGAATGAAATTTGTCGTTGTATTAATAAACTATTGATTTTTTTTGTTGTATCCATGAATACTTTATTAATAATACGTAAAACATTTTCAACATTCGTTATTAATAAATTGTTCATTGAACCAATGAATTTATTCATTTAGACAACAAATGATAAAATTCAAGATATGGAGAGGGTTCAATATATCATTTCAGGTCATTTCTGGCAATATAATGAACCACAGATAAACACCTGCTTTTGTGGATTGAAGCTCAACAGACTTTTGGAAGGTGCACTAATTTTCAATTATTGTTTCCATCGTTTTAAGATCGATTCTGACAAGCTGATAAATTTATGGGACTTTAGCTGGGTGTGATCCTTGTTGTCCACTTACGGGATGAAGTGCAGCTTGGGCATTCTCCAAGGCTCTGGAATATACCCAAAAGACAGACTTGTTCTGTAGAATTAAGCAAAAAAAGGTATAATTGGTTTTTGCCTCCTTCGTTGGAGGGCTAGAACTATATACCATTCACCTCTAGTAATTTATGTTGTTGAGAATTATTTCCAGAGTGGCAGAAACATGCTAATGTTCTAGGTTTGGTCCTAATAAGGGACCGTGTCTTAAACTAGCCACTTCCTGTTGCTCGTTTTTCGTAAACGTCCAATTTGGCGGTTTGACCGAAGTCTTAATCTAAGTACTGTCTTCCATCATTTCAATAATGCCAATACCTCCATGGGTGGTTTTTTCAACCTATGACCTTCAAACTAGCCCATACTAGATAAAACCAAATACACAAACACCGAATGTATTATGTTTCAGATCTCAAGAGTTACATTTTTGCATTTTCTATTCGTTATTGACTTGTGTGTAATGTTCTAATCAAACCGGAAAGTTCTAATTATCACTGTACATTACTTTAGAGGAAGTTTAGAGACTGCGTGTCTTGAGATTATTTCAAATAGCTTCAGTCTTTAAATTCACAAAAAAAAGGATTCAAATGAGTAAAGAATTGGGACTCTGACGACCCCAAAAGTCGGAAGATCAAAAACTATCACATACACCACCTCGACTACAATAACTACATTTAAAAATAAAAATGTGTCACTCATCTCAGAACTGTACATGGTCAAACTGTTCCTGCTTCCCGTAAATTTAACCATAGTGAATCAACCACAAACTAGTAAATTAAAACGTGGCGCTTTTGGTCTTGGCGGTTGTGTCCCTGCGAAAAATGAATAACAATACGATTCAACACTCAATAATTAACAAACGATGCGTCAATAGTCTCGGCAATATCATTTCATGAATTATATACCAAAAATGTCACAACAAAAGCCAGAAGTTTTAAAAGGACTGGAACTTAGCGATCACCATACGGTTACCATATGATTATCCCTAAAATAATGTAGCAAAGCAAGTTAATTTGTATGTTCCCTTTTGCTAAAATACAGTCTCTTACTTTACCAGTGTTCGTCACATCTATGAGCCTGTGGTTAGAAGTTCAAAATTCAGCAACCGAGCTATTAGAAACTGAAATGTTTGGATCCGATCGACATCGTTACTCGTTTTAGGGATTAAGGTTTAAAGTGGCGACAAGATCGTTTGGAAGTGGTTGTGATTTATTAACACTATTCATAGTGTCATTTGATTTTTCTAACCACCTATGCTACCACTTTTATATCGATGTTTTTTTTTTTATTTTGTTTAAACGAAATCTAAAATTTTGTGCACGTCTCTACTCTTCTTTCTTTATTCGAGGGAAGAAAAAAGTGTAAAGATTGAGAGAATAAACGCAATATTAAATCCAGTTGAATTTAAAATTTGGTTATGAGTGATGAAATTTTTTTCAAACTCAAAAATTACCGATTTTGGAGATAATAGTCGAATTTTATATGATATATAGGAAATGTGTTGTTGAGAAGAAATAGTTTCTCTATTCACTAATATTAAAAATCATAGGTTACTCTACTTAGAGATAATTTTTCCTCGTCGCCAAATCAAACTTTGATAAAATCGAATGATTTGTTTT
Organism: Diogma glabrata; assembly: GCA_963693315.1. Taxonomy (NCBI): domain Eukaryota; kingdom Metazoa; phylum Arthropoda; class Insecta; order Diptera; family Cylindrotomidae; genus Diogma; species Diogma glabrata. Next base: position 396,142,405 of record OY856186.1, read on the forward strand.
TTAAATATCGCTTCGACCATACTTATAAGCATGATATATTTTTAGGTCAGCTTATATCTAAAAATAAAAGAAATGTTCTTTTTGTTTAAGTAAAAATTTTCCTTTTTTCTTAATTCCATTATCTGACTTGTAACCTTGGGTGCTTTGAAAAAATTATTACATTCGTTATATTTTTTACGACTCCTACTGCGGTGAATTTCATGTTTATTTAACAAAATATTTAACCTGCGGCTAACGATTAGTTATACAAAGTAAAGCAAAACTGAAGTAATTTTGAATTATTATAACTCGGTTGCACGTTCATTGTTTAGTTAGTTAGATAAACTAATATTCTCATCCATATATAAACACCACAGCTACACCTGTAACACCTACTTCAAAAAACTTTTAATTAATCTAACTATAACGACAAAATAATTTATGGAACAAAAACAGTTAAGCTTTCACGCTCAAACTAGAAAAACAGAAACAAATTCAATTGATGTAAAACAGAAGCGAGAATCGTAAAGAAAAAAGTTGTGGATATAAGAAAAATAAAACAAAATATTAAACAAACAAGGGGAAATAGATAAAACTTTTAGTTATTTTATTGGCCGATGTAATTGAAGGACAAACGACAAAAACAATAATTCTAAACTCTAGCCAAATTCTGATGGAAAGGTGATATAAAGTTCTATTAAACACATAAATAAAAATTCAAGGCGTAGATAAGATTTCATTCTATATTTTCAGAAGAAAAAAAAATTGTTCATCTGTTTTTATGGAATTAAGGTTATGTAGGTGTTATGTCAACTTTAGACATATATATATTTCTTTTTCTATAAAACTTTTAGATAAATTTAACGAAAGCGTATGAAAATATTTGTTTTGTGTAAACTTAAGTAAATACGTAAAGTTAAAGTCAAAAAATCAACGAGAAAGAGCTTTTATAAAAGCTGTCAGACATACAATGTTAAAGCGAATATCCGCATTCCTGACATTTGGTCTTTCAGTGACCAAATTGAAAAAAAAATAAACTTTTAACTTTCATGTGGACATGGTTTATGTCTAGGTTGGGATTGATTTTGTATGCTGGTTTTAAATATATGATACATGTTTAACATCAAAATTGTATTTAAAACAGAGTATAAAACGCTCCTTATGTCACTCTTTTGCTTCGTTCTCTCAGAGTCAGTAAGTTAAAACAAATATCAGTATCAGAGTCAGTAACTTAAAACACTCCAAAATACAGGAGAAAATAATAAAATATCGTTCTTTCTATCGACTGTAATGGTCCTTCTAGCTAGAAAGACAAATATGCCAATACAACCGTAAATTATTTTAACATTTCTTTCATTTTTACAAGAGAGTTGTACTAGCATACTCAACGTTTGCAACTGTCACTAAATTGGCCTAAATTTTAGGCATTTTTTAGAATAAGATAAAAAAAATTAGAAAAACATTTTACAATGAATTTGTTTACAGAATGTTAATTGACATTTCAAGAATACAAGAAAATCAAAATCTCGGGTTTTTGATTTTTTTGTGATATTTTTGTATTTTTGAAATGTCAATTAATATTCTGTAAACAAATTAATTGTAAAAGTATATTTTCCTACAAGAGATGAAAACATTGTTTTTATCGTGAGTAATCATTTGTTCACGAGACGCGCTAGCGTCGAGTAAGACATGTTTACGAACGAAAAACGTTTTTATCTCACGTAGGAAATGCAATTTTTTCTGATAGTATTATGTAATCGATATTTACTATAAATTAGAAATCGACAACATCACATTAAAAATTCATATTTTATTTTTTCATGGTTGCGTTGTTTAAAAAACTTTGTAAAAGTATATGAAAAACCATAGCAGCTACAATTTGTTATTCTTTTTACACTTTAGTGGAAAAAGAACTCATTTTCACAAGGCATTAAGCGTGATGAAAATAGACTTTTCATATGCTATCATAGAAAAAATGTTTTTCTTATTTAAAGACTGGTGAATTGGCTATAAAAAGCCTGTCCGGCAACCTCTGCCGTCTTTTTTTTTTATTCGCTTTGCCCAGCCGGTTTAGTTGACACGTTACAAAAGCCACTGTCACTCCGAAAGTAATTCTAATATTGAAAAATCCTTTTAAAGATATATTCTTAAAGATCTAAAGTTTTAAACCATCTTATTTTTTTCAAGTTTCTAGACCAAAATACCCCCTTAAGGTCTTCGCACTTACTTTGAAGCATTAAAAGAATTTGTTGAAAACATCTCTAACACTGTCGCAGCCTCTGTCTGAATTCATGTTTCCTCGGTGAAATTACTAAAAGTTTGACATAATAATAGCCAAAGGTCTTACTCTTCGCAAAGACATCAACAACATTTCCGCATTTTTTTCGAATCCAGTTAATTTTTGGCAAACGATTTTTGTTCCATATAAACAATTTTTTCGAGCAGAAAATGTGAGGCTGGTGCAGTTACTATCGACGACGCCAGTGGTCACCGTTGTATTAATTAGATTCGCTTCAATTCAAATTTCTAACTTTAACGCGAAACCAACTGGGTTGTGTTTTGAGTGTTGACCACAGCTGATTTTATGTTTTATAGAGTAGTTTGATAGGAAGCCATCATTAAAGCCAGTTTCCAGTTTACTCACGCAAAGAGCGTTTTGTTATATTTCTTGGACCCTTATACGAATCATAAATTATATAGAAACACACGGGATAACGCTTATCTAACAATCGAATCTTGGGTTTGAGAATCTCCTATAAAAAAATGGAATTTAACCTAACATTCTATTCATTGGTTTTCAAAGAAAAAAAAACTGGTAATAATAATATTAAAAGTAAAGAAAAATAAACAGCTCGCTTGTTTGTGAAGTTGATTGTAGTCCTCTGATGGTGACTTTCGTTCTTGTATGTCTAGTTGATTATATTCCCCCCTTTCAGCAACTTGCTTTGCATATATGTATATGACTATGTATTCATTTAAATTCAAATTCAGTTCTTTTGGCATAACAATACACTGGTCGAGGTTTGGTGAAGTGATTTTGCAGAATAACTTGCGGTGGTTTTAAATGACTGTAAATGACCGTTAGTCTAATTCCACTAATCGGATATTTTTACTACGATTTAGAACATGTGATCCAATTACAAAATTCATCAGCTTTGCACTTGATGACCAACATCAACTTTAACAACAGAAGAACACAATATCTGATCTCACAGTGTTCCTTTCGCGGACATTGTTCCAGTGGATCAATGGACGATGATCGCATTCACTTACACTCCATGTTAACAAAACAAAAGAAATTAATTTATCTTTGTTTGGTTCAATTCCTACTTTGCCATTTTTTATGTTTTTATTTCTTTTAACATCACAATTTTTACTTTACTTAAGAGTTTTGAATCACAATTGAAATATTAGGTTATTCCTTATTTTGGAACAAAACCAACAAAATTTTTCCCGTTTCAGCTTTAAACAAAAAGAAACCATGGAATCCAAACAAAAAAAACATTTTTTGGTTTTTTTATTACTAATATTTCTTTTATTAATTTTTTTTAATATTTTTAGCACTGTTCATGTTTTTTGTATATAGGAAGATGGAAAACGCAATTGTAATTTGTATTATCTTCTTTTAAAAATTTTCACATCGACTGACCAACTTTTTGTTTTTAAAGTAAAACATGGAATGATTTTAAAAAGTAACGCCATGATGGCATTTATAATAAATTTTTTTCCTTGTGTGAAAGTCACAAAGCTGCCAACATTAATCTTTTTCGTTTCTTCGTTCGGTTTTTCTTTTTGTGAGTGCGTTTAATTATTTTTTTTAGATGTTATTAAGAACCGTTGCTGAAAAAGTTTTATCGTTAAATTGAATTCAAATTTTTAATTGATGGAGAATAAATTATTGAAATGTTTGAAATATTAGAATAAATTATTGAAATGCTTGTAATGGTTTTAGTGTTTAATTTGGAAATAATCAGACGTTACAGTTTCCTTTCGCAAGTTATTGCACAGTGTTTTTACTCTTTATCAAAAGTTTTGTAAGGAAGTGTTGTCCATATATATTGAGTTTCAATACGTTTGTAATTGTTCACTTAAATTATTAACAACATTTTTGTTAACGGCATTATAATACTATCTTATTTGCTTTTTGCTTGCATTCAAAAAACCACGTGACTCAATTTTTTTACCTTGAGAAATCTATCTAACAATTTTGATACTTAGGCGTTGGAATTTTATTTTGTAAATGATATTGATCAGTCATCCATCCACTATTAGTTCCGGTGAGGTTGATTTAAAATTTCCGGAATTAAAACAACCAGTCTGCAATATTTTCTTAAGGCTTTGAGTTTCCACTATTGCTCCATTTTAAATGAAATCCTCTACATAAAATTGTTTTAATTGCAAGGTTCTGATGGTCAAAAGTAACAAATATGAGTTTGCAGTGCAAGACTTCATTTAATGTGGTCATTGGATATATCTACCGAAAATATATAACACGAAACCTGGTTATTTCTCAATGTTAGTCAAATGGACCATATATGTTTAGTTGAATGGTAGATCAACTAACTTTGTTCTATTCAGAAAGTTGCCTTTGTTCTGTTCAGAGAATTTGTCTGACTTGTCAATCAGCACTCTAAGCTTGAATTTTTCGCTCGATTTCTTAGCTAAACAATGATGCGAAGTAAATCAAAACAATCAGCGCCTTGAAGACAATTATCTGCGAAAGGTGTCAAGACTCAAGAAGCCTTAGATTCATTAATGAATCATGATTACTCTTCTTTGTTTTTGGCATTTTTTTTAATGTAATTTAATTTCAAATCTAGTAACAAATCTAGAAATGTAATATAGTTTCATTGGACAAATAATATAAAAGTTGTTTTTCATCGGTGTAGTCCAAAACAAATTAAAATAGATTTTTAAATAATGTTTAAATTTTTTATATTTGCGAACGTTTTCGGTTCAAAACATGAACCATCATCAGGCAAAAAAACATTATTTAAAATTAAAACAAAATTAAAACATTATTTAAATATCTATTTTAATTTGTTTTGGACTACACCGATGAAAAACAACTTTTAAATCTAGAAATGATTGATAGTTTGGAAACAAAACTTGTGTTCGCACCTGAATTGGTAACAAAAACTTGACACATTAAGATAGTGTGAAGTATATTTGTGCAACCGTTGACAAGCATCTCAACTGAGCTGCTCATACTGAAATTAAATGCATAAGTGCAGTTTTAGTCCTGTGGTAATGCAGGTAGGCTTTTGATGGGCAACGAGGCTTGATTTTGATATCAAAATCAAGGTTTTAAATTCAAGAATGAAGGTGCAACCGATGCGAAGGCCACCGCGGTTCTTCACGGCTAACTAGGACTTCAATCCTGCTTGTGAAAACGGTACAGAGTTGTAATGCCAACGAAAAATGATGGGTCTTAGAATTATATGCTATCAAGCAGTGACTACAAAAACTGAAGCCTACTTCAAAAATGGAGATCTTAGTTATTTTCCTGCACAGCATTTCTGACTTAAGTGTTTGGTATGGATAGCAAAGGATAGGAAAAATCTTGACTTCAAAGAGGTATTGAGTTGGAAAATAGGTTTAACATTAAGGTTTACAAATTCTTGGTAAATCAGAAGAGAGGATAAGTTTATTATTGGGAAAGTTTCTCTCGAAGAACCCCAATAGCTGCAAGATATCCATGTTCACTCCAGAAATGAGTTGCCAAGCCATGGGAGTATTATTAAGTCATTACCTTTCTGACTAAAAACTAATGGTGGTACTATGGATCATCATCATTTGAGTAAACACATGCAGAGTGAGGCTTGGTGTGCAAAATAACCCAACATTCCGATTTTATTTTGAAGAAAACATATAGTATATTATAATTTGCATCTTGGCATATTTAATATGAGTTTAAAACGTAGATTGTAGTTTGAATCGTAAGTATTTGAATCGTTTGTAATTGTAGTAAACCTAGATATCAAATTAGTTGCAAGATTTTAAAATAAAAAGTGTTTACAGCACAGATTTAAATTACCTCTACTAATTTGCTAGGTCGCTGTAAATGCTGTATTAAATGTTTTCAGGCACTTAAATATTTCTCGTTAATTATTTATTTAACAACACTTGTTTCCTTTGTTACAAAACTTAAAAATAGTTTTCACAAATTATGTATTGGACCAAAAATTTGGTTAATTTATAATTATGGACAGAATTTTCTCTCCAGCACTTTTTATTCACACTTCAAACTTTTTTCAAGAACTTGGGAATTCGATTTCCCCGCGGATTAAGGTTTACTCTCGACCGATCACGTACTACTCGATAACTGATTTGTTTGACGAAAAATCAGTAGTATTTATTCCAACGGTTTTCGTTTGGGCAAAAATCAGTTGACCAATCGAAAAGCGTTTTTCCAAAACAAAAATAAAATAAAATAAAATAGAAATATCTTAGTAATCGAATTTTCAGTTTTAACATTTTTTATTACATTTTTCGTCGTTTTTAAAGCAAAATTAATCATTGAAGGGTTTTATTACTTTCCGGTAATATTTGTTTTAAATGAAAATATTTTAGTTTTAGCTCGTGTAGGGTTTTATGTTTCGAATTTACAATGGAGCTATTATTGTAATTAATTTAGTTGATATTTTGATTGATTTAATAAATGGGAATTTTATTTGGATTGAAAAGAATGTATGGATTGTATATTGGACCAGTTTGTAACCAGTTGGACTTTGGATTATAGACATTTGTACGACAGCTGCAATGTTAGCAAATTGTTTGGATTGTTTCGTTAATTGGTAAATAGACATAAAAAATACATTGTGTGTTTTTTATGAGACTTTTTTAGGTTGGAAGATTTTTTATGTGGTTTGATTTTATATATATTAATTTGAATTAAAGATTTATCCGTTGAAGGATGTAGGATTATGTTGCAGCTGTGGGTTATTATGTCTAGACTTGTTATAATGATCACTGAATCGATTAATGGGTCAATTGTTTGCAATGATTTTGGATAATTGTTATCGAATTGGAATATTGTGGGATTGTTTGGGTGTTTGTATCAATGGGGTAGATCAGCCTGGTTACTGGGCCACCACAAAAGCTATTGTGTATTTTAACAAAAGTTTTAGAAAAATTTAGTGGTTTACGTGTCAGGTTGCATGAAAAAATGAATTCACTCTAGGGTGGCCCTTAGTTAGTCTACAATTTTTTTTTTCATTTTACAGTTTGCGGCACCCCCTCCCCCCCCCCCTCATTACCCATAAAAATATTATTTTTAAAATTTGAAATCAATCGTTCATTTCTAAGGCGCGCCCCCGACCACCTAAAGTTGAGATGTTTTGTTCTGGACCTGGAAAACAAAAATTAAATTTTTTTTCCGATACCCTCCCATTTCGTGTCAATACCCATAAAAATATTAGTTGCAAAATTTTATATCAGGGGTGCCCCGGCCGCTTAAAGTTGAGAGGTTTTGTTCTGAGCCTAAAAACAATTTTAATTTTTTGTACGAAACCCTCCCATTTCGTGTCCATACACATAAAAATATTATTTGCAAAAATTTGAAATCACCCGTTCAATTTTAAGCCGTGCCCTAGAATTAAACGATTGATTTCAAATTTTGCAAATAATATTTTTATGGGTATTGACACGAAATGGGAGGGTGTCTTACAAAAATTTTAATTTTTTTTAGGCTCAGAACAAAACCCCTGAACGGGGTTGGTGGCCCGGGGGCACCCCTTAGAATTAAACAAATGATTTCAAATTTTGCAAATAATTTTTTATGGGTATTGACATGAAATGTGAGGGTGTCGAACAAAAAATTAAACATTTTAAAAAATTTTAAGTTGGTTAAATAACTTGAAATAATGATGGTTTGGTTTCCAAGTTGTTTAAATTAATTTAAAATAATTTATTTAAAATAATTTTAATAATTTTTTGCTTTAACAACTTCTTTTAATTTTGCTGAAAAAGTCGAACTTTAACGTCCTAGGACTTTATAAAATTTTATAAAGTCCTAGGACATTAAAGTTCAACGTTTATGGTATAAAAAGATGAACTTTAACGTCCTAGGACTTTATAAAATTTTATAAAGTCCTAAGACGTTAAAGTTCAACTTTTTGTACCATAAATAATCCTAAAAATATCGTTTTTATTCGCCTATATGTTAAAGTGTTACTTTATTACTGTGATTTGCGGCTTTAAAGTATCACTTTTCAACTATTTATTTTGTCGTCATAGCTACGTCCAAAAAAGTAAAAAGCATTTGTATTTGTTTAAATTCTATGAAAAATAAATTTTTTTATCAAAGCAACCCGCAAATTTAAAATTTCATTATCCAATTAAAATAGTTGTTATCATTTGTTGTCATAGAATTTGGAAAAAATAATAAATATTTTTTCAAAGGTTACTTGTTCCACATATTTTTATTTTAAAATTTATGAAAATAAAAATGAAGATAAATAATTTTAATTTAGAATAAACAACTTTTCTTAAAATATTTTGCTTGCGGCGAATAAAAAATAGTATATGATGCACGGACGTAAGCTATTTTGGACTTAATGTGGGTGCAAATCTCGGCTAGCGCCTCGATTTGCAAACTCCACATCCGTCCAAAATCTTTAGCTTTACGTCCTAGCATCATAATGTACTATTTATATATCAGTATGAAATAAAAATTATTTTTATAAACAAATTTTAGAAGCTTACTACTTGAATTTTATGAATGAAATATGATTTTTACCCGAAATTTTAATTGAATTATGCCAAAATAGAATTGTATAAAATATTTGAATTAAAAGAAAGTTTGTCATTTAAAATTAAATTTGGTTGTGTTTTGAACCCTTTGTAAATTTCAAATTCTTGAAAACACCTTGATTACATAAATGTAAAGCCTTCAAATTTTGTTCAAAACTGGTATAATTATGAGTGTTATCGACTAAATGGTTTTTAGAAATGCTCAATACTTTACATCCTGTCATCATCAATGATATTTTAGAAATAATTAATGATCAAATCACAAACATAATTAGCGAAATAAGTTTGACACAAAATAATAAAATCCAAAAACTTTATGAACAACAGCATATTCCAATTGATATCAAATTAAATAATAAACATATATTTTTTCCAAAATAGAATATAGAATTGTATATTCTATTTTGGAATAATTCAATTAAAATTTCTGTTAAAAATCATATTTCATTCATAAAATTCAAATAGCTATTGCTTCTAAAATTTGTTTATAAAAATAATTTTTATTCAAGTTATTTCGATTAAAAATTTTCTGTAGTATGCTATTTATCAAACAAAAATTTTGTTGAATGAAATAGCTATTTATGTACCAAGGGCATTATGTAGGTTATTGCGACCGGAAAGCGACGTAATCTAAACCGAGGGCCTCTGGTCCGAGGGATGGATGTCGCTTGATGGGCGTAATACCCAATAACGCCAGTGGTGCATACAAGATTTTATGCTTCACTTAATAAGCTAAAAACTAAGAAAGAATTTAATTTGTTAGTCTATATTGCCATGCAAAAAAATACAAATGTATCCCAGTATGCCAAGAAAATAAATATTTTGAAGTTTAAATTAATTTTTTGTTGTTTGTGCGTTGCTATAAACAAATTCTCCCAAATTTTGTAGCGTAGTTTGCCATGAGAAAAATCAGTTTGAAGTTTCAAATAATTATTCATCAGAATTCTGAATTAGTCCTAAACAATAATGGATTTGGAATTGCCAGAGTTTATTAAGCAAAATGCTCAAAAAACAACGGAATCTTTATTGCCAATTAAATCCAAACAAAAATATGATAAAGATTACGGCATTTTTCGTTCATGGAAATCAAGAAATAAAGTACAGGCAGTGAATGAAAATGTGTTGTTAGCATACTTTCAAGAATTTGTAATACTAATTTGTTTATACATTTTAATAAGTAAATTTATCAATTCAATTTTTTATTTAGTCTGAAAAGTATACCCCGACCCGAATTCACTTAGGACCAAATACTCCATTTTAAAATCTACCCTTACAGTTTACGAAAAAATTGATATTTCAAAATATAACCAATTGTTTTCGTTTTAAAAAACAAAATCAAGAGGTTATACGCCAAAAAAATCTCAAGTTTTAACCGGCAATCAGGTTATGGCTTTCATATGCTCCAGATGACGTTTATCTGTTTCATAAGGTATCTTTGGTTATGGGAGTCTTTGGAGGCTTAAGAATAGACGAAATGGTAAAAATGTCAGTTGAGGATGTAACTGATAAAGGTTCCGTTTTGATTGTTAAAGTGCCAGAAACTAAAACAGGTACGTCAAATGGCTTTACAATCATAGATGAAGAAGAAATGAGTGCTCTGAAAATAGAACGACAATATATGAATTTAAGGCCAAATAAAACAAATGGGTCACGTTTTTTTCTTACATATAATACAGAAAGTGTACAATGCAACCAGTTGGAAAAAATACGATAGGCAGTGTTCCAAACACCATTGCTAAGTTCTTAAAATTAGGAAACCCTCACCAGCTTACTGGTCATTGTTTGAGACGCACTTTGTCTACTCTCTTAATTGAGGGGGGGTACGTCTTTCAAAACTCTTAAATTGCACGGCAAATGGAAGAATGACACTGAAGCACAAAGCTACATAGAAGAAAGTATCACTTCGTAAAATAGAATTTCCAACACGATTGCAAGTGCTGTAGGTTCATCTGAAGGAGAAACAAGTGCGCTATTTCTAGTTTTGAAATCATCTTGAATGTTCAAGAACAACCATCAACATCATCAACCATATCAAATAAAATGATAACTGCATCGGACAATCTTTCCAGTAAATCTGTTGATTTTTCTGGCAAGTTTGAAAATTGTCATTTTTATTTCGAAAAGTAACATTCTGTATTGAAAATTTTGATTTAATTTGAACAAAAATTATTAATTAATAAACATTTTTTAAAACTTTTTAGATTAAAAGCAAAAACACAATTTCAACAAAAATAAACTGTCTAGTATGCCATGAGGATAAACATTTTGAATTTTAAAATATTATTTTAGTGTATTAAGAGCGGGCGTTATGAATTCATAATGCCCTCTCATAACGCCCCGGTTCTTATGGATGCGATTATATATCGCGTATCCAAGACTTTATAATAACATTATATGCATGTGAACCATAATAGTACATTATGATGCTAGGACGTAAAGCTAAAGATTTTGGACGGATGTGGAGTTTGCAAATCGAGGCGCTAGCCGAGATTTGCACCCACATTAAGTCCAAAATAGCTTACGTCCGTGCATCATATACTATTTTTTATTCGCCGCAAGCAAAATATTTGAAGAAAAGTTGTTTATTCTAAATTAAAATTAAAAATTTTGATAAATTTTAAAATAAAAATATGTTGAACAAGTAACCTTTGAAAAAATATTTATTATTTTTTCCAAATTCTATGACAACAAATGATAACAACTATTTTAATTGGATAATGAAATTTTGAATTTGCGGGTTGCTTTGATAAAAAAATTTATTTTTCATAGAATTTAAACAAATACAAATGCTTTTTACTTTTTTGGACGTAGCTATGACGACAAAATAAATAGTTGAAAAGTGATACTTTAAAGCCGCAAATCACAGTAATAAAGTAACACTTTAATATATATGCAAATAAAAAATGTTTTTATTTGATTCATAATATTTTCAAATGTTTGAGAATGACCATTTATGGTTGAAACATGTAACAAAATATTATTAAAAAAAGTTGTTAAGCAAAAAATTATTAAATTTATTTTAAATAAATTATTTTAAATTAAAAAAAAATTAAAATTTTTTATTTAAGGTTCAGAACAAAGCCTCTCACCTTTAAATGGCCGAGGGCATGCCTTAGAATTGATCGATTGATTTCAAATTTTGCAAATAATCTTTTTATGGGTATTGACACGAAATGGGATGGTGCGTACAAAAAATTAAAAAAAATTTTTTTAAAGGCCACCCTAAACTACACTCTGTGCTAAAAACTGCTCACATTTGATGAGTAGATCATTTTTGTAGGAGATTTTGTGTAGATGATGCTTAAAGTGGCATAGCATATAGGCTGTTCCTTAGCAGCATTATCTTTAAAATTTCAATCCAGTTTCTGGTTGAGTTGCACTTGAAAACGAAATTTAATCAATTATTGTTATATCCGCGACTAGGCCATAGAGCAATTTTCCATAAATTAGATTTTATTGAATTTTGGTCAATTGGGAAAACGTGCTGAAAGCTGTTATGTTTTTAATAAAAACACTTTAACCTTTTTTATGAATCTAATCAGTAGGTTTAGAATTGAACACCACCCTCAACTCAATAACTTTGAATATCCCTAGATATCATGTTGTTCATTTTTCTTTTATCTGTGACTCAAAGCTTGATCCCCCAAATTCAAAGCCAACTCCTTCATAATCCCCCACCCATACATGTAGAATTAAATGTTTTATTTCTATCATTGCTTACTTATGTTGATGGCCTATAATCGATCGCATCATAGAATTCACTCATTTTATTTAAACATTTCAACAAATCTTTCCAAATTTGCTGCTTTATGCATATAATAGAATTTTGAGATTTTTTAACCTAAAATAAATCTTTCATAGATAGAAATTGAATATTTAATGGAAAGCATGAAATGTTATTTTACAGAAGTCTACCCTCGATTTTTTTCTGATCATTTCATTGCTGACTTGTCAATAATTCAATTAGAGAGACATTCTGGGTATCGGTAGATCAACTTTACCTTCCTATTTTGATTGCGCCAGCACCTTTCTGGTGTTTTAAAATTTAAATCTCCAACTGAATTATGAGTTATTTGTGCTTCTAGATCTCTGATTAGCATTTTTTTCTTAACGGTATCTCCAATTTTCTTCGAGCAATTTGATTTTCATCAAAGTATATTGCTCATGTTTTAACTATTTTGAATCGATGGGTCTAAGCATTCTAGTTGTAGAAATTTTCCTGCAAAAAAAACGAAAAAAAATTTAAATTACGATTCAACTCACTCAATAAAGTTTCGATAAGGTCCAATAAAAACGCTTCATTTACTATTTTTTAACAAATCAAAATGAATTATATCGATTATTTTTCTCTGGTGGGAAGGAACAGCGAATTATAGTGACTATTTTCGGCCTACTTAATATATTAATTTAAAACTAGAGATATTGAGATAATTTTTTTTGCTTAATGAGATAATTTTTTTTTATTTATAATTTTGTTTAAAAGATAATTATTAGATTCTAAATAAAAATTTTTCTACAAATTATTCAATAATACAAAATTATATAAAAATGCAATTTGCAAATAATAAAAATGTTCGTTTTCATTCATAAATGATTGCATGTTTATGTTTATTTGTCAAAAATAAATTACAAATCTATAACATTTATGAGCGTACTACGATGAAATAATATTTAATTTTGTTAGAAGAAAAAATGACAACAAAGGATTATGTTGTATGAAATAATGTTACTATTTCTGTTCGTTAAATTGTCTGCTAAATACAACTCGTCATCAAATTATTAGTCGATTATTTTTCAACATTACCACTCATGCCTTTTGAGGTTAAAAGTTTCCCTCGTACGCTACACGCACTCGAGACCTCAAATGACATTCGTAATAATGATTATGAAAAATAATCGACTATTATTTGACGACTCGTGATAATATATTTGACTATTTTAGGTTAGTTTAGGTTATAGCCGAATTCTACCAATTTTCATAAAATTGTTAAACGACATATAAAGTTTAAATATTGAGCATGTTAAATATTAGTTTTAGATTGGGTACATGATAGACTTACAAAACTCCATCTCTTTTCTTACAATTTCAATAAAAATTAAAACAACATAATTCGAGTCTATATTGCTTCAGAAAATTATTGATTGAACCAAAACGTCTTGGTTATCTGGGTTATTCATTCTATGATAATAATCTTAATTAGCAGCTTGCAAATAATAGATTTAAAGAGGATTAACTTTCTAAAGTAAAGGTTTATCAATTGTCTTGTAATTTCTGTATTGCATCATATATTGGACAAACTGGTCGTTGTTTTGCAAATCGATTAGTACATTATTTCATTTAAAAACTTAGTTTTTAATGAGAGCATTCAAAAATCATTAGAAATTATTATTCTCTCTTTAATTATGTAATGGTATACTTATACTAAAAAAATCATAAACAAATTATTCATAAACTTCAATGACTCTCCGCTACGGTTAAAAAATAATTTTACTACGGTTGTTTCTGGTTTATTTTAAATTTAGTTATTTCTAGTTTGATTGTAGAAACATTATAGTGAAAAACTCTAACAGAATAACTTGCTTGTAAGAATTTAAACAACTCGTTCGTGTTTTAAACTCTCGTAATCGAACATTCTTTGCTTGTTATACAATATACTATTTCTTTCTCCAATTTTTGTATTCTTACATCTGTATCTCACTGATATTTATTCAATGAACCAATTACATCATACCATTAAAATAAAAAATTTAACGATCACAGTTGAATAAATAGTCTATGACAATCATAATGTATTACGAAAAGCTGGCACCAATTGATAATATTTTACTGATATCGACTTAGAACATAAAACAGAACAATAAACTTATTTCTTCATGGACCATAATTTAATTAATTTTGTCGTTAATTGGTTTTTCTCCCTAGTTTTTGTTTTCATCTAATTATTCTAAAAAATTATGAAATAAAAGTTTAATTTAAATTAATCTTACAATTATTGTTCACCTGCCATAATGATTGGTCAATTATCACCAAATTATTCTGTATCCACTTTGGTTTTTTAATGTAAATAATTTTAATCTACTTAAGGGAGTTATTGAATTAGTATTACTTATACAATAGTAATTAACAAAGGAAATTTATGTCAGTAGTCTTTCAACCGAGTAAAAACTCCCAATTTAATTTGGAAAAAAGTATTGTTTAAAAATCCAAAGAAGATTCAAAGAGGACATAAAAGTTTAGTTATATTAGAGGTTTGAATAAATCAAATAAAAATTATTCAACATAATAAAGATCATAAGACTAATATAAACCAATGTATTTAAATAGATTGTACGGTTGAAAATATTACTTCCGTTGTTGATTTTGTAAAAATACATCTTTGTTAATATTTAATATAGCTGTGGTGTTTAGGAGTGTTTAATGTACTTATACTATTTTAATTTTTAATGTTATTTATTATATAGTTAATTTGATCTTCCGGTTTGTTCAATTAAAAAATTGAGCTATGGAGTTATTATCATTTTGATTTTTTTTAATAGCTCATCGATTTTTGTAAGATTTTATGAATAGTTTTATAGACCTTAATAATAGACCTTTAGTAAATAATAAACAATTTATGAATGATTAACATTTTCTACAAACTGCATGACAATTCTGGTATAGCTACTGTAATGAAGCGCTACTTCATTGAATAACAACGAAGTGGCATAGCAGGTCGCGTTCCAAGCGAAGTTGAATTAATAACCCCAAACTAGCTGCAATCTATGGAATCGAGGAAGAAATCCTGCTACTTCAGCACAAATAAACAATAGTACGCGTGAAACATGATAAGAACAGATAGGAGAAAGTAAGCAAGTGAATGCTTGAGACTCTGGCGACCCTCATACGCGAAAAGAACCACGATCCCCACGTCCAACCCTCTACTTCATCACACTATTTCACCCTTTCACTCTTCATACACTCGCTCATACATATCCCCATCCACATATCCATATACACACACTCGTACACCTACATACATAACCATAATCATTCATGCATAGAAGAAATAAAATAAAAACCAGATATGACTCACCCCATAATGTTGTCCAGTCCTACTCCTCTATCCTTCAAATTCAACCGCTCATCTCCATCAGGTCATACATAGACCAGAGCTCGGCCAAGGTGATTGCAAATTACAACCGTTGTTAAGGTCCAAGTTTTAGGTAAATTAACGGTTGTAGAAATTGGTAATAATTTATGATAGACATAATAAATCAATCTGGAAACTGTGACGGTAGTAATTTAACGGTAGATAATCTTGAAACAAAATAGCCACTGGTGGAAATAAAATCGTTGATCTTACTAACAACAGGTTTCAGCGATGATTCATCGTTAACTCTCGGTGATGAATATGATGATATCAACTTGCAAACAACGTTAATGGTTGTAAGACACCATTAAAAGCACTAATCCAGACAGCCTCAAGATTACTTGTAAATTTTTGTCATGGATCGTCGAACTTCATTATGATTTTAATATAAGTAGCCGTTGGGATAGATGTTATCACCCGAATTTGGAAATGACGTCAACCATTGAATCTATCTACCAAAACAGCTTCAAGGACACCTTTAGTTTATGGATTCTGATAACTGGATAAATCATGGCACCCATATCATATATATAATTTTTGTTTCATTTCATTTGTTTTAATTTTGATTTAATTTCATTGATACATGGAATATAATTATACTAGGAAATTTTACTAGTCACTGACACTGAATATGAATTAAATATTAAATTCCAATTTTAACTAAATAATTTACGATTCTTTAATTAACTAGATAACTTCACAAACATACATCGATTAACTTTTTTTTTTGTAAATAAATAAATTGATTAAATTTTAACTAAATAAATAGATAGTTTCACAAACATTTAGCGATTATTATTTTTTTTTTGTTATTTGGCAATAATTGGACTTTTTAAATTAAGATGCTAACTTCAACTCAATAAAGTTGTTAAATTTTAATTACATAAATTTGTCTACTTAATTTTAAGAGAAAATGTCGTGAATTTCACAAAAAAAACTATTCTAGAATTTAGACATTCACAATGAACAAAAATTAACAAAATTCCACAATTAATCCGATAAAAACAGACCGAGCAAAAATGGCGCTCGCAACGGCACAAACATATAATTAATTTTTTTCTTTTATTTTGGTTCACTGGCTCTACATAGGCAAACTCATGGGGTTGAGTTGGTATTATTTTAAACTATATAAATTTAACTAAGTAATTTTTAAGCACACTGTCGCCAATTAAATAAAAATATTTTCTAATGTCGACATTAAAAATGTACGATTAACAAAAACAAAAACTTCATCACAACTTGTCAAATTAGACAGCACAGTTCAGACCGAAAAGTCAATGCCAGACTAAGAGAGACTTCATGTCTTCAATCACGTATTTATAGCTAAAATCACGCCGCTTTTGAACCACAACATATCCTAAACACGGTAAGGTTGGTTTCTGCGGTATTTCCTTCGTTCATTATTTATACCCACTAATGAATTTACATTGCTAATTGGTATAAAAAAAATTGAAAAAAATTAAATGATAAACATTGATTATGATACGATTGTAAGAATTATACATGAAACTAGCGCGATTATGAATCAATGGTATTGTACAACTATTTAAACTTGACAGCGACCAACAATTACAAATTGAATATAGGAAATTACAGTGGGAAATAGCACACAACTGTTTTAGGATAATTTTTAAACCGAAACCATTGTAGATGACGACCACGGATTGAGTATAAGAAACTTCGTTCAAAAGAAAAAACGAAAGCAACTATGAAAGCTTCGGCTCAGGCAAATCCAATGCGTGGAGGAGAATGGTTCGACTCTCAATCACGAAGGTTGAATCACACTTCATAACACTATCGAACCTTTCAGCTCTTACCATTCACGAAACCTTTTTTCTTAATATCTCCTCTAGTTTTCTTAGTTTTCTAGTTTTCGTCGGCAGACAGAGAAATATATAATTTTTTTTAGAACCTTCAAAACTTTAATCTCGAAAAAGTGTCGTTATGGATTTTATCATCCCTACAGGTCTTACCATGCAAGAAACCTATTTTAATTTTGTTTTATTTTTTGTCTGTTGTGACGGCTGACACACAGATCAGATTTTTCCATTACGCTCGAGATTTTAATAATTAAGTCTCTAAGACCGAACTGATAAATAAAATTAAATGAAATTAAACAACAATAAAAAATAACGAAAATTGTAAAATTATTTAGATTTTTAGAATCTATTAAAGCTACGTAGAAGAGCACTCCAAAAAAAACCCAATGAATTCATCACTGTTGCCACCGACATCAACGCGAGAAAAAAGTGAGGGTTATGTAATGAAAGTGAGTACTAATCAACAAAAACGAATTATTCACAATACCATTTACCACAATATTTTAAATTTTTGTGTTACCGTGCACACGTAATAAATATCTGTAACATGTTTTTAAACATCTCACTTTTCGAAGAACATTTCATTTCATTTTCTTTGACCCCTAAAGTTTGATAAAATCTCAACAGCTCAATTCAAAAACAAGGCAACAGATTCCCAATAAATTTAATAATGATTCTATGTGTTAAGCATATACAGATTTTTTTTCAAGAACTTTTGTATTTTCTTGTCCAAATATTTATATTTCTTTAACAAAAGAATAAAATTATTCTAACATGATGATGCAAAATCATCTAAGAATTAATTTAATTCTGATGATTTGATGACAATCGATTTATAAGATATAATGAAAAATTTTGTGATAGACAATCTAAATCTATTTATCATGTTATAAAAAAAAAATTATAGATAAAATCTATGAGAGAAAAAACAAAGAAAAACAAAAGAAAAACAAAACTGAATGAAATGGATTTTCCTCAACTTTGTTCTTTTCATTTTAGTTTTCTTTTGATATCAGGAAGTATTTTCTCCAATTTTCATTTTTGTTTTATTTAGCTTGAGAGATAACAAATGTAGGTCAAAAGAAAATTATCATTATTTTCCAGCAAATCGATCGTTTATTTGGTTCGATTGTGATTATAATAAAACAAAGAAGTTTAGTGAAATCTTACTCGAGTAATTTCTTTTAGTTTTTCTATTCGAATTTTTGTTTGAATGAAATTTTTTAAGAAAAAGTGTAAACAAGAAAAAGTCTGATAATTTAAGTTTTTGTTTGTAAAAGATGCACTACAACTGATTTAATGATGCATACAAGAGTAAAATTCTCGTGAAATTTGATATTCCTTTGATGTGAAATTCGCAAAACGAAAATTGATACAAAATTTTGCTAAACTTTTTGCTGGTTATTGCATGACACCAAAATATCCAGATGAATTTCAAGCTATACTCATTCTTTCAACAACAATAATCAATGGAACTTTTTCCAAAGCTTACAGCGTTCTAGCTATCAGCCGTTTCTGTAGCTTAGTATTTTTTTTTGGTAAAATGTGTTGTGTAGTAGGAATTCCAATATGTGTAACAACAACACCTAACAACCTTTTAAAACCAAAGTCCCACAACAACATACGTTCAAAGGTGTTGATGGACGTAATTTTTTTTTTTTTATTTTTTTTACTAAAGAATAGATAACTAAACAATAAATCCTATCAGTGACAAAATATGACATAGACCAATATTTTATGATAGAATAGAGAAAATAAAAGTAAATTAAAAAGTAACAAACAAATTTTTACAAAAATTTGCTGAAACAAAACAAAAATGTAGTTGCCAATAATCCAGCCGGTGGCATACTCCTTGATCCTGGGACGCACTGTCTTTCTTAATGATTAGAGCCCACACAGTTATATGAAGACTCGTTTCTTCGAGAAAGCAAAAGCGTCTCATCATGAAGGATTATTTCACAGCTAAGATTGAGGGTGCTACCGTTGAGTGAATACAGTTCATCCGCCACCACCCCTAAGATGTCACCTTGGCTAGTGATATCTCACTTCTATTGCCAGTGGTATGTGGTATCTCACGTAAACTCATATGTCAATTGCAGGGACTGGAGTATGCGGGCTTGTCACCCCCGTAGATCAAAAATAAAACAAAAAAATTTTTTATTTTTTTATCCATAGTATGCTTAATTCTTTTAGAAAAACACCAATAGAGAGGATCCAGTTTACCATTCTTAATGCAAAAGTATACTTTCTCTGTTCTGAACTTAAGGTATTACACCGTTGCATCTGCAGTGTAAGATTAAATGTTTTCTGAACTAAATCGCATGTTCGCCCTTGAGTTCATCAAAGAGTGTATTATTGCATAGAGTTCCCCAGTGATAATTGTACAAAAAAAGACTAAAAAAACAAGACCATATTTTGTTACACTTTGTTTATCCACTGTAACGGGATGTCTATCTTTTACCAATTATTAATAGCTTGCCCGTTTTGAAAAAAGTGTGTGAAATGTCCATTAATTGTGCAGGTTACAAAATCCCGGTGCACAAAATTGTGCATAATACATGACATGCACATGATGTGCACCATACCGTGCACATAGCGTAAAACATTTGTGCTAACACGTATGTTAGTCGCATGTTTCAAGAATAATAAAAAACGAAGCAAAACGAAACTTATTTAATGACAAGAATAATAAACAAAGAATAAAAAAATGGAGAGTGAAAAAGTAGTTTAACATTTTCTAGAATGACTGATTTGCACTACGGTTTCATTTAACTTTTTATGAGATGATATGATTTTCGTAATAATAAATTCGTGAATTTTACTTTATTTTATTTTCATGTAAAATTATGTACGATAGAAATTTTTTAGTGAAGTCAATGAAAACATAAACATTTTTATTAACATAAAAATTTTGTCAGAAACGGTGTAATGAAGCGCTGCTTTGTTGAATATCAACGAAGTGGCATAACAGGCCGCGCCCCTTGCGAGATTTATTTAGAGCTCCAAACTAGCTGCAGTCTGTGGGGACGAGAAAGAAATCCTGCTGCTCCAGCACAAATAAACAATAGTACGCGTGTCTCTGGATAAGAACTAAGTAAATGAAAAACAAACAAGTGAAAAAAGGTAGACTCTGGCGACCCCACAGCTGAACAAACAGCGATCACCGCGTCCAACCCCATATTTCAACACACATTCACACGCTTTCGCACCTCATCCATTCACTCACACACACACACCTACACACACACACACACACACACACATGCACACGTCCATCCCCACATGCACACTCACACCACCCCACTCATCAACTACTCCATTCGTACGCTCATACACCCAAATTTACTCTAAGGTATGCTTCATCCATAATGCCATATTACAAAAAAAATGGGTTTTACAGTTTCAACCTTGAATTGCGTTTACAGCTTTGGTAGTTGATTTGATGGGAAAAAATATATACCATACAAACCACTTGAAGCAGCCAAGCTACCATATTCAATCAAACAGATTAGCTTGATATCATTTTAATAATTGTTGCTATGTACGATATTAGATATTTCCGGCTTCCGTTCAAGAATAGCAGGTAAGATTGTATTTTCTTGGTGGTTTGATTTGAACAGTCAGAATTATTTTTCCGGCTCAATTGCATGACAAAAAAAATTTCATGAAAAGAATACCAGATGTCGCAAAATATTTTACTTGATGGCTTGAATATAATGAAAGAGTTTGATGATTAACACAAATCAGTGCATAATTTCGTTGTGAGTGTGGATCTTGCTTTAACCCTTCGGTAGCCGACTGTAAGATGTTCCAGGCAACACTTCGGACATCAGAATTTACTAAAACCTGCTCAACTGTATCCACTAGTATAGACTGACCATATTTGTACAGCCCATTCCACGAATCCATTAATGATGACATTATATCTCCACGTTTTCTTTAGGGAATTGTTTTCAATAAAATCACCTCGGGTCCGCACTTATGTTTATCAAACGAACTGCGCATCTCTACATACCGTTGTAACATTTCTACAGATTTTGTTCCAGGTTTAACAAAAAAAAAATCACACCCCTAAAATTCCCCAAAGATAATAAAGAAATCATTTTCACACTGTTACTTGGTACCAGAAGTATTAAATTGACAAGACATTATCCGTGGAGATTCATAGATAGAAGTAAATATTTGTAGGATGACCTTAGACTGAGGATACTCTTTGTCGTCCACAATATATTCTTTTCCTACTCTATTTGTTGCCGCTAAATCATGAATTTTGGTTTTGTTTTATTCCTTCAGCAAAATTACATCAAACTAAATCATTTAATATATGGAATATTAATAAGACATCTCTTTTTAATTTTAATTCTTTCTATGTTTTTATTAATAAAAATTTATTGGTTTGTAATTAATAAAATTTCTGGTTTTTAATATTTATGTAAAATTTCTGGTTTACGTGTTTCCCATTGAATTCTGACAGTTATACGCACATACATTAAATATACTCGCACATCCATCCACACCCATCCACTCACATACATAACCATACCAAAGAATTAATGAATTGACTCACCCCATAGTGTAGTTCACTCCCAGTCCAAATCCTATTCCATTAGCTTCTCATTCCACTCCTTTTAATTCCCGAGTGGTAAGTGTTTACAAGACCAAAACGTTTCAAATTCAACCGGAGTATCCAAATGAACGGTGATTGGACAACACCTCGTCGTAACAAAAATAAAACAGTTGTCGCCTCAAATGATGGTTGGAAATTTTTTAGTCCGGTGATGGTGACCGTATACTTTGCCAATGTAGAGCGCGATAAACCACAAAAAAAACTTTGACTACTGCACCCTTTATTTGTAATCTTCAGCTTGACAATATCCCCCTCACAAAATGCCAAAAAGTAAATATCAAAAGATGATGGATTTTCCTCTTTGTAGCTCTGTCACTCAAATTTTTAATTTTGTTTCATCCGGTTACAGATGATGACTCACGGATTATCTTGCAAATATAATCATGTCAAACGGTTAGTGCAGTTCACTGGTTGAATTCTACTTTTGGTCATATAACGTAATCACACAATTAACACGCACGAACAAATGAAGTTTTTTTCTTTTGACCTTTCTTTTTATTTAACATGCAAATTTTATTTACGGTACAACAATTTTTTTTATTTAGGTTAGTATTGCACAGCTGGACTAAACTATAACTTTGAATTTCATCATTTTTTTATATTTTATTATCATTTCTTAATTTCTTAATTAAATTCGAACTAACACTAACAGTAAATAAATATTTTAAAAAGAATTTTGGTTTTGGCTTAATTAGGAATATCACAACAATTTTTCTATTTTAATTCTAACTAGCTGGACAATCACCGAAAAGACAAAAAACATTTTATCAAAAAAAACACTTAATTAATTTTTTTTTTAATTGTACTAAACAAAATTGCATTTATAAATGGTGGACTTCTAGAATATTCGTGGAACTCCCGAATAAAAACACTACAATCATTTTATGTCCACTCATTTAAAATAAAATTTGCCAATTCATACAAGTTGACATGTCAATCGTCCAAACATCCAATCAGAAATTTGCAATCGACTAAGAGAAGGTAGCCCTCTATCGGATTCTATTTATAGTATATTAATGGCCGATTGTAAACAATAACAAAACGATAAGTTTGTTTCTTGGGAATTTTTTTTCCGTTAAATATTATGCCCACTAAGGAGTTTGCACGATTGACCAGCACCAAACTTGAAAAAAATCATCTAAGAGATGTTTACGAACGAAATGTAAGAAATTGAATTTAAAAGGGCAAAAACAACTTCAAAAGCTCTTATTAATATAAATTTAATGCGTGTGAGAAAGTAGTGCGACTCTAAATTACGGAGGTTGGACATCAGCTTCATAACAACGGACACTTTGAATAATTAAGTTTAGTGATCCAAAAAAATTGTTATATATTTGTTTGTCATTTTTCATGTCGATTTACAATATTAAAATTTATTGTTTTATAAAATTAAGAAAATTGTTGAAAATTAACATTATTTTTTATATGTAAGCCAAATATTTAAAGTTTTTGAATTCTGATTTTTCTTCTTTAAATTGTATCGTTTAAAAATTGCAAACAATGAACGCTTTATATACAAATGCAATCACACACACATACATACATTTTCATTTTACAACTTAAAAATGCAACCGCAATATTACTGTAGGAAAAATTCATAACGCTCAAATAAGATCTAAATCGTTGATTATTTGGATGAATTTAGTGTCGTTGGAATATCATGGATTCACGTGGTAATTTTTTTGTAAGATGATTCCAGTATGAGATTTCTCACGGTCTGAGAAGTACCCACGACTTGTAACAGTCATGTTACAAATATCTTACAACTGAGAACATTCGCACTACAATTTAATCGTTTATTCTATATAATTGGTTAAATTTTAAAGTAAGTGGATCAATTCTGTTTCATATTTTGCAAAAGAAATTCTATATTTTCTGATTTGATTGAAATGTTGAATATTGTGCTAGTAACTAATGAACTGAGTTAAACCAAATTTCCATTTCAGGATTTTCAATGATTGAAGAATAAAATAAACAAATAGCAATCCAAATTCAATTAACACTGGCGTTGATCGTGACGTATCAAAACTTCAAGTTAATATTACTACCATCAAATTTATTTCTAGCATCTGTTTGTAAAATATTTAATTTTGGAAATTGTAAACGTTTTTATGAAATGTATCTATATGAATGTTAGGGTCGTTTATTGTAGGCAATAATTGTCAGAGTATTAACATTACTGTTTGTACATTTACTTCAAAACCGATAGAAAGTTAACATATGCTAAATTGCTATATTTTCTTGTATGTTCTGTGAAATTTATAGTGTATTCAACCTACGTTGAATGTGAAAATGGTAAAACATTTCCTACACGTACAACATTAAAACTTGAAAAACTACAAAACGAAAACGAAAATCAGCAAAATCATCATTGTGTTTGTGGTAACGTTTAGGTTAGTTGAAATTTTATTGAAAAGTCATGTTAGAAACAAAAATACAATTTTAAGATATTAAACCGAGAGCACGTCTGTTATTTATGGATTGCAAAATTGTAAATTTTATAGTCTTCATATAGCCAGGTTTTTATATAAGGAAGAACAAACATGTTGGTGTAATATTACATTTTGTGAATATTTGTGAAAGTTTTGTTCTGATACATGACGATATATGCTAGGTGAAAGGTGGAAAATATTTTTTATGACACAATATTAAGTTATGTTTCATTAAAAAGTTTTAGAACTATATTTGCAACTCAAATCTTTTTAAAGGTTATGAAAGTTTAGGATAAAACATTTTGGTATAGATAACTATAAAAATCTTGATAAACAAATTATAGTCAACATAAATTTTATTGATGTAATTTAAGAAAATTGTTATGCTAAAACAAGTATGTAGAAAATTATTGAAGATTTATGGAAATAAACAAAACGATGAAGTCTCGAATATTGAATTACAGTCAGCGAAATTGCAAAATACAAGAAAATGTTCCGATACTATAGAGCAGAGATGGCCAAGCTTCACTATACGTGGAGCCGCAGTACAATAATCTCTCGTTACGAGAGCCAACATAAAAAATAAAAAATTTCAAAGTATCAGTTGTTTGGAAATATTTATTTTATTGAAAACCAAATATGTACTTATGGTTAAAAATCCATACAAATACATATTTAAATTTTGTTACATGACATGCTTGCTGGTAGATGGCATGTTTGTTTGTAACTTGGCCGTGAATTTTCTGAAATCTGGTTTATAGTTTGTTAGCGCAGTATGAAATAATTCCGTTAAATGCTCATTTGTAAGTTGGTTTGATTCGGTGGTTTGATTTTATAAACTTCATTGTTGAAAAAAGTGATTCGTTGTAAAGTGATATGTTGTAAAGAATATGAATATTAATCTGGCAGCAGCTTTTTTCAAATTGGGGTACTTTGATTGAGACACTAGTTTCCAAAACTCATTTGGAGATTGTGGTGCATTTGGCTTTGTGATGCATTTTAAGAATGTGATTTTCCTGTAGCTCTAGTAATTCCATTTCTCCTGAGGCACTGTCATTCAAAAAATAACAAGGAATCGATAAGCCCTAATGTCAATCTCGAATGGATTTACAAGTAAATTAAGAGAAATATTTAAATTATTCGCAAATGAAAGTCTTTCAATAATTCTGCTAATTTACTGTCGTATTCACTCAGTTTGTTATCATTAATTTTAGAGAGTATGTTCTTCAGACGAGGAAAGTGGTTGAACACTTTTGTTGTTAAATCTCGTTGAAAAAGTTGAATTTTTTTCATAAAACTCAGAATCGTTTGAATAAGATCAGTAATAACTTTATCTTTTCCTTGTAATACTAGGTTGAGGGATTGCAGATGCTCCATTATATCAGCCAAAAACATACAGTCATTAATCAATCCATCATCCTTTAATTCCAGATAGTGTTTTTCTTTTCCTTTGAGGAAATATGTTCCATTAAATCAAAGAAATTACCGTTTGTTTCTTATGCAATTTTCTTATGTTTTTAATTTCGTTATTATGGTCAATTATTCGTTTTTTTGGTTTAGGCCTTAGGGCAATATCTTACTGTTGTAGATGTAGAAGTGGTTGAGGTAGCATATGTCGGATTTGCACGTGTATTTTAATTCTATTTAATTATGAACTTATTCATTTTTTAATTGGAATATTAAAGGATACATTAAATTTAACGTCGGCAAATTGCCTAAAGATAAAATATCAAAAATATTGTTTATAAAAAAATTGCAGAAAAAGATAATCATAGAAAAACAAACGAATCCAAAAGGAAAGACTTTTGATTTTGAGAACTATTTTTGTGCATTAATTTGAGACAAATACAGGTGATTTTATTTTTAGTCCACTAGAATATGTTAAACGTATAACCTTAAATAATAAAATTAGTTAAATTTATTTATAACTGCGGATTATAAACTTGATTCGCGAAGTTAAGTAGTATCAAACTAAAACAAAGCCGTAAAAAACTCCAACAGTAGTAACTTCGACAGGACGGACCTAAATATAATAATATGATTGTATTAAATCATATTATATTAAACAGCATTATAAATTATATGTATTACTTCTAATTTTGTTACAATTTTTATGAATTATTAAATATTATTTAATTTTTTCATTTCTTTTCGAGAGCCGCATTTATTCTTTCAAAGAGCCGCATGCGGCTCGCGAGCCGCGGTTTGGCCATGTGTGCTATGGAGTGTAGAGTATCGTTTACGTAGTGGGTTTTACTTATTTTCCATAGCTACAGCAACGAATGACAATGCCATGAGCCACTTGACTTGAATGCTCTCAAGCCGATGTCTGGTTGTTGCACTTGCTTTTTGCAACAATTTATGATATTCATATGAAAGTGACAATTCTGGTTTGATAAGAGGTATTTACTGTCTCGAAATAATATTGATGCACCGAACAAACTTATTTGAAAGCACGAATTATATTATCATATTTTATAATGGAAATGTTTTGAATCTACGTCCATTCCTGTTGTAAACGTTCAAAACAAACCATGTGTGTGCTAAGTTGATGTAATTTACTATATCGGTTACCGGTTGTACATTCATTTTCTCTGTGCATATATTTTGAATTTAACTCACTCCAGAAAATTATAAACAATCAAAATCTTGTCTAGAAAGAGTTACATAAAAATTCCTTATTAAGGTAAACTACAAAGGACTAAATAAAATAACACAAACACTGGTGTAACATCTCCATTAAGGCAATAAAACAAAATGTATCGCAGTTAAGTTAAGTATTTTTGAAGTGTCTTTGAATGCTAAGGAAGCACTGCTTCCTTTTGAAGAAATTCAGAACTTTTTGAAAATAAATTTAATTTTGTATTAAAATACAAATATTATAACACGATTTTCCATTTAGGACTGTATTAATATCTGGAAGTCCTTAAAAGAATAGCGTTGGAGGAAATGCGGATGAAAAGTTCGGATGAAAGACTGATCTTGCTTCCTTTATTTCTGATTTTCCGTATACCAAAAATTCATGTTACTATATTTCTATCAATATTTGAACGAATAAAAGTCCTTCCTATGATGCTGCTGAATGTTCTAAATCTAGATAGTTGCGTTCAGTTTTTATGTTTTCAGTTTTTATTTTTGAAGGTTTGTCTAAGGGCAAACATCCTATGGTGTAATCAACGATAAGATTACACGTCCTTTTATCAACTCCAAGCTGTAAGGGACCAAACAAAAATCCTCTACTAGATAGTGGGGTCCTGCTAAGAAATCCAGACCAAAATGAAGAGTTGTACTGGGTTCAGGTGAAAACAAACATAGCTCCAAGACATTAATGTCTTAATGTAACACACTACTGAGTAATTTGTTGAGGTGTTTCTAGTCGGTTGACCAGATTTGGGCTCAGTACAGGCACACACACCAATATAAGGTTAGAAAATCACGCAGAAGATCTGAGATGATGAACCTGACATTCCTGATAGAGCCCGTCACTTCACTCTAAATTTATTCAACAATACCAAACTAGTAATAGATAAAAATCAATATACAAGTATTTAAGCAATATCAAATTATATTTTACCCTGTAAGGATTTCCACAGCCCGATACGCGGCGTTATTAGGTGTCTCGTAGACTTAATAATGGCTGAGTGCAGGTATGGATACGCTGGACAAAAATGTTTTTATATTATTAACTGATGCAAAATGAATTTTAACGTGTAGGTCAAGGCACAACACCGAACATGCCCATCCACCCAGTGTCTGAAAAACTAACAAAACTATGGCCCCTTGCAATAAGCAATACAATATCATATCTTTAGAATGTTTATATAACAACTACCAAAATCTTGAGTCGATAAACAGACATCGAGTCTAATCTCAACAAAGCAAACAACTATACACCTCTTTTCTCACCACTGAATAATGCCACATTTAATAAAAAAAAGAAAAACAATTATTATTCCCAGCACATAGTAAAATGTGAACTGAATGACCACTGAATTCCTTCAATTTCTCTTCCATGTTTCGTTTTCATCCCCAACCAAAAAAAATCACCCGCACTTTCTCTAGTTTAACAAAACACTCTCCCATCCATTCAACAACTGCCCATCGCCCATAATCCGGCCGATGTGCCGATTTTACCAAATACTCAAACTCTCAATATTGCAAGCCCGCTTGTTTTCTTAGCACAAAAAAAATCCTAAACTTATATCGCCATTTTAAAATTAAAACTAGATGCAAAAATAGTATATTAAGAAACTAGTTTCATAATCGACGATTTTAACGCACGCAATCTGTTTAGAAAACGACCCGCGCAGCGGGGAGTTTTCTAAAGGATAAGTGCGATAAAGTCTTATGAAACGAGTTTTTTATACTATTTTTTCTATTTTGCATTTTTTGTCTTGAAATTTTACAAAATATTTTTTATGTTTTAATGTTTTAAAGAAAATTTCTAAAAATTTCAATTCAAAATAGTAAGCTCTGCGTTTCATCATATTTCTATATATTTTTTTGTTGCAAAACTAGCTTGTGTATGTGTATAAAATGTGTATTTTATTAAAATATAGTCAATTTGATATTTTGTTATTATTGCTAATCATTTTAACTAATTAAAATATTTAACACTAATTTAGATTATTTTTTAATAATAAGATTAATTAATAAGAATAATTTTATTTATATAATTATTCGTTTTAACTTTCACTGACGTTTGTATGACCAATGTAACCAACCTTGAAAAACAAAACTTTGCGTATCTTAATGATTCGATACACATGTGGGTATCGAAATGACTTTATTTTAGACGCAAAATAGAAAAAAATTTAAAAAATATTCTACGCCATCTTGAAATATAAAACTCCATATAAATTTTTTTTTTAAATTTAATCCAAAATTCTAATACATTTTTTGCATATGGCAATGTTCTATGAAGCGGACTATGAATATTAAGGGTTTGCAAAAACTAATGGAAGAAATGTCACTTTTATGTTTACCCGTTTCCATAGAAAAAATGCTAACGCCGCGGCAGCAATGCGCATGGGGAGAGATTAAACACTGATGTTCTTAGTAAGTCACGTACGTTGATTAACATTTGTTATTTACGGAATGAATGATATGGAAAATAAGATGTATTTGCATGTTTGTGCACCTTCAGGCTTTTGTTCTTATTTCGTATTATTTTGGAACCAGATCGGTCATGTAGATATTTTTCTTTTTTGATCGTGCAAAATAAATTCCATTGTCATTCTTTAAGTGAAAATTTAGAAACCAACAAAAATAGTTTCAGCCAAAATAATATAAAATTGTGCAATTGTTTCTTTTTTAAATAAAGGATTATAAATTGACCGCCGGGGCAAACTTTACAAGATCTCCAAATTTCAGGTTATTGCGACTGGAAACATTTGGTTGGGAATAGCCCAACTTTTTTCCAGTGTAAACGATTCGAACGCTTAAATATTCACCCCAGTTACACAGTTGCTTAGCTTTAACCAGATACCTTTATATTCTTATTAATGCCTATTCGTAAACGTTTTGCTGATTGTTGAATTCGCTTTCACAACAGTTTTTTAGATAAAGTATTCAAAATTTACTTTCCCTCATGCCCGACTAGCATTTTTCTCAATCACGGCTTTTATGATCTGGGCTGTATCAGGGTGTAAACAAGTAACTCCCAATAAGGTGTTTGCATCTGGTCCCTATAAGAAATCATACCTGATTTCTCAAATATGCCACGTCCTATTTATTCTGAGCCGGCCTGGAGTGCGAAAAAATATTTTATCCTTAGTAGAGCCATTGGGTATTCTTGTCGGGTTCTAGTAGGGTCGGGTTATCTGGTCTGGGTAGTTTTAGGCGTTACATTAGTGATCTGCGCCTGTTTATAGTGCCAAATCCGGTCTCTATCATTGATAGGAAAAGGAGTGTTTGCCCCAGATCTGAACCCTTACATTTATCCGAATTTTTGTAAAATAGATATAGTATTTGAAGAGCCTTTGAGCGTAAGCTCCCATTCAGGTTGGGTTACAAGTGGCGAATAGCTTAAACTCTGTTCCGATATTGTTTAAAATCAATACGGGTGATATGCGTTATGAGTCCGAATATTCAATAGCGATCTCACTTACACTTACAACTAATTCAGCTGGGTTGAGATCGTGGTGATGGGGTGGTTCCTTGACGAATTTCTGACCAATACCCCTGAGACCAAAAATTAACAAACAAAACATAAGAATCAACAAAAATCAGACAATTTAACAATAGGAAAAAAAACAGTGACTATGTGAACGGATCTGAAACGATCTGCAACGGGTGCAGTGACCAACATTTCAGAGCCTATTCAGGATGCTTGATCCTTTCCGTTGGGTATACTTGGGTTTACCATAGTTGGGTATACTTTGCTACATATCTTTCTCTCAGTTGATTCAAATTAAATTCCATCTTGAAGTAAAACTTCTTTGGCTACTGTGACAGGTCTTACTAAAAAGGTTATATATAAAATAAATGTGTCATATTGTAATATAGAGCAATATTTATATTTATTGATAATATAATTTACAACATATGTGTAATAACATAATGTATTACAAAGTCGAACAAAGTATTACAAATTCAATTTAACGATGAATTTAAGATTTGGTACAACAATTGATGCGGTTTTTCAAGAAATTTCGGAAATTTGCAAAGTAAAGTTTACGTTCCTCACTTTAGTTATCATATACCTCTAATTTCATATTTAATTTATGAGAATAAATGGCTCTGTAATACATTATGTATATATGGTTTTTTATTTCACGTGTTGTAAATTATATTGTCAATAAATGCTTCTCTAAATTTCAAAATGACATATTTATTTTATATTCAATCTGTTTAGTAATACCTGCCAAAGCAGCTAAAAAAGTTTTGCTTCAACCGCGTGTAAAGATTACACCCACTTTTTTTTTTATTGGAACGAAAAAAATAGAAAAAAGTATAAATTTTAAAAATTACGAAAATCAATAACTAACTAACTAAAATCGACACGTCTTACTCATATAATATTTAACACGAGACTGAATAAAAAATATAATAACATATGACAAAATATTAAAATTTCATTATAAAATAATGACACATAATCGAATTGTATCGTATACTTTCCCAAAATAATATTCGTTTGCCATTATTATTTTATTGTTATTTGGATTTTTTCTTTATTTTATTTTTTATTATTGTTTAATACAATTGTGTGAAAGTATGTGTTTACGATTTAAAATCAGAGTGTAGTATGATATTGATGAATATATATAGTTTCATTATCATTTATTTTACTGAACGTCATTCTCGTTTGAAAACGTTACTTCCGTCCGAAAAAATATTTGAGTTACCTGTCATATTGCGCCTAAAGAAGTTTTACTTAAAAAAAATAACGCTGCTGCGTCAAAGATATGTACTGCGTCAAAGATATGTAAACTGCCTTTAGCAAGGATCGTGTCTAATATGCATATTTGTCCTACCGTCATCAGTGGTAATTTTTCATTTTCCTGCAAATTTTTAAGCCTTCATTTACTTCCTATTAACGGTTTTGTTAGTAAATTTGTAGTTGCGAATGTTTCTTTCCACCAAAATATTTGTTATCTGCTCTCATCCCGACTTACTAGTATTTTTCACTGACTAAAATATACTGTTGCGAGGAGCCTCTTGTATTATATTGTCCTGGAGACTTCCAGGTATACAATTGGTTCCACCAGTAATCAAACTACTTGAACAGTCATCCATTCAGGCTTTATTTGGTTTAGATCACCAGAAACATTGATCCGGTCCATTTATTGAAAATATCAGTTGCAAAATTTCATAGGGTCGAAGGTTTAAACTCAAACTCCAGTGATCGATTACTATTGAAATTTTTTTACAGAATAATAATTCACACGACAAATAACAAAAATACATACATAAAATCTTCTTCAAATTAAATTTAAACAATTTTATTATCCCCAAATACATCCAGAACAGAGAAAAACAGCATCTCAAAAAATCTCATTATTTAATATCATATCACAAAGTTCAACTTAATCATAAATTACAAAATTCCTCCAACATCATCCGAACCACAAATCACAAGTTCCACAAATATAGAAAAAATAAACGTCCATCCATAAAAACAAAAAGACAGTTCCATAATCATAAATCATTTACAGAGAATGAAAATAACAAAAATGAAAACTTCAAGAAAAAATCCATAACACCCATCACAATCATTTTCAATGATTTCATATTACAATCCATCTTCTTTGTCTCTATGAAACTGATAATCTTCTCATGAAAACTATAAAAGAAAAATCTTAAATGACGTTAAAATATTTTCTTATAAAACAAAAAAAAGAAAAAAAAAACAAGAAAACTAAAATAAAATTGATGGAAAATAAAGGAAAAGTTTTAAATTTCATCTGATTTTTTTTTTCTAATTTTTATCTTGAGATTTTTGATTTCCCATCATAATTTTCATGTTTTTCTAAAAATAGGATTAATTTTCTTGTTTTTTTTTATGATTATTATTATTATTAATATTTTTATCTGTATTTTGTTCAACCAGAAAAAAAATGAACAAAGAATTGAACATGATATTACAATTTTTGTATTATTTTTAATATAATTGGAAATAAAAGTTACCGTGACGTGAATCGTTGTGTTGGAAATAATTGTCATGATCCAAACATTTTGAAATCAAGCTGCAAAAAACAACCTAGCTTCGCTGTAATTTTAACGATTTCGCAAGTCAAAATAATGGTTTTTCACTTGTTCAATCAGTTTGCCTAAACGTTACAACACTATCTCATGCACAAATTTCAAAATTTTACATTCCATGTATACTGGTTATTCCTATCAATACATTACGCCCTCAGATAATCACTTCTCTTGTGATTATGATTTTTATATATAAAGAAGGTATTATTGAGTCTTCCCTTAAATTATTAGAATTTTCATTTGCTTCTTCCAACCTAAGTTTTTTAGGTGTTTCCTTAATCTGCAGTGTCATGTACGAATACCAACTGCGGCGGCTGGAGGTTGGATTTTAAAGTTGCAGGTTGAAGGTTGGCGGTTGATGGTTGGAAGTCGCAGGCTGAAAGTTTGAGGTTGGAGGTTGGACTTTAAAGTTGCAGGTTGAAGGTTGGCGGTTGATGGTTGGAAGTCGCAGGTTGAAAGTTTAAGGATGGAGGCTGGAGATGGGAGGTTGAGGTTGGAAGTTCGACGTTGAAGGTTGGAGGTTGGAGGTTGGAGATTGGAGGTTGGAGGTTGGAGGTTGGAGGTTGGAGGTTGGAGGTTGGAGGTTGGAGGTTGGAGGTTGGAGGTTGGAGGTTGGAGGTTGGAGGTTGGAGGTTGGAGGTTGGAGGTTGGAGGTTGGAGGTTGGAGGTTGGAGGTTGGAGGTTGGAGATTGGAGGTTGGAGGTTGGAGGTTGGAGGTTGGAGGTTGGAGGTTGGAGGTTGGAGGTTGGAGGTTGGAGGTTGGAGGTTGGAGGTTGGAGGTTGGAGGTTGGAGGTTGGAGGTTGGAGGTTAGAGGTTGGAGGGTGGAGGTTGGAGGTTGGAGGTTGGAGGTTGGAGGTTGAAAGTTGGAGGTTGGAGGTTGGAGGTTGGAGGTTGGAGGTTGGAGGTTGGAGGTTGGAGGTTGGAGGTTGGAGGTTGGAGGTTGGAGGTTGGAGGTTGGAGGTTGGAGGTTGGAGGTTGGAGGTTGGAGGTTGGAGGTTGGAGGTTGGAGGTTGGAGGTTGGAGGTTGGAGGTTGGAGGTTGGAGGTTGGAGGTTGGAGGTTGGAGGTTGGAGGTTGGAGGTTGGAGGTTGGAGGTTGGAGGTTAGAGGTTGGAGGTTGGAGGTTGGAGGTTGGAGATTGGAGGTTGGAGGTTGGAGGTTGAAGGTTGGAGGTTGGAGGTTGGAAGTTGGAGGTTGGAGGTTGGAGGTTGGAGGTTGGAGGTTGGAGGTTGGAGGTTGGAGGTTGGAGGTTGGAAGTTGGAGTTTGGAGGTTGGAGGTTGGAGGTTGGAGGTTGGAGGTTGGAGGTTGGAGGTTGGAGGTTGGAGGTTGGAGGTTGGAGGTTGGAGGTTGGAGGTTGGAGGTTGGAGGTTCGAGGTTCGAGGTTCGAGGTTGGAGGTTGGAGGTTGGAGGTTGGAGGTTGGAGGTTAGAGGTTGGAGGTTGGAGGTTGGAGGTTGTAGGTTGGGAGTTGGAGCTTGAAGGAGCTTGAAGTTGGAGCTTAAAGTTGGAGCTTGAAGTTGGACGTTTGAGGTTGAAGGTTAGAAGTTGTTCGCTGTCTTTGTTGATTTGAATTTGAAGCTAGAGGTTAAAGATTCGAGGCTTGATATTTTTTTCGGATGTTGATGGAACTGACAATCTTGGAACTTAATTTTTTAAATAAAAACATTATTATTTGATACTCAAAATTTAAACATTTCTCTTTTACTTTTACAAAGCTTTTAATTATCAAATATGATTTAACGTAGAAACTTAATCATCTGTTTTCAAAACTGACACATGTTGTTCTTAATCGTTTCTTATTTTTTATTTTTAATCTTAACATACAAATGTTTTGTTTTAAGATTTTCCAGTTATTTTAAGAATAAAATACGATGCCAAACAAAAAATCTTATAATGTGCCTCAACTTACAAACATGCATAATAAATCATTGATCATCGTGTGTGATCTAAGCTTTTATTTATCTAGCTGATAATACTTATGAATTTATATATTGTCAAAAAATTTTATCGATTCCACTTCCATAAAAAAAACCTATTTAATTTTCTCATTTCCATTTATCATAAGATTTACACTTAATTCTTTCCGTCCCCCAAATCTTTCAACTTTGAATTTTTATATTTCCATTAACTGATTCGCCGAAACAAATAATAACGTGATAAAATTAATTCTTTCGTTATTTGCCAATTAATTTATGATTTATCTATTTCGTATAAACTAATGAGCATGAGAATGACTATGAATCCGTGTTAAAATTAATTATCTTAGTGAAACTAATATTTATATTATGAAAAGCGAAAAATCGTAATAAAAAATCAAAATTTCATTTTTATATTATTTTACATTTCTTAATTATTATTTTCCGTTTCTAATTAAAAGAAGTTACGCAAAAAAAGAAGATGAACATTTAATTTCATGTACTCAAGATTCTGTTTCTTTGACGTCATAACAATCTTTTGTTTATTTTATATTAACGCAATAAATAGTTGATAGTCGTGGGTGTGAATATGAAATATAAAATTGATTTTTATAAAAATATATACTTTGAAAATCTTAGATTCGATTAAACTTGTAACATTAGCAAATATTGTTAACGTTGCAAGAATAGAATAACAGCTGAAGTAATTCGTTTGTGCTTAACATTTCCTTTTGAAGAGTTATTAAGACTTTAAGACTTTAAATATTAAAACTTTCACTATACTATACGTATAACAAGTTAAAAGGTTTATTCTCGGCGTCTCACAGAAAGCAAGGGTCACAAGCTAAAACACTTGATTTCACGATAAGGTTTCTGGTGAGCAAGTCTAAAAGTAAATCCTCCATGGATGTGACCATTGGCTCAAAATTTGGGACTCAAACGACCACTAACGATGCTCTGTTCCGTCCCTTATGCCAAAATCTAGTAAAACCTCAACACCAAAAATGCAAACTAGGAACTGCTTACTCTAAATTTCAGCTAACCAGTAAACTATTTAGAAGATAACCGAAAAAATTGCTCGCTGAGCCACTATGAACAAATTACACAAGACATGAAAAAGTATACACAGAAAAGTGACCATAGATAGACGGTTTAAATTGTTCAATACCAATACGATAGCCAACAAATCCGTTTCGATTGCTCATTATTATTTCAGGTATGTTTATTGTACGGCTTGCGTAAGCTATTGATAGTCCAATTTTACCATAATCTCTTCTTAGAACTGCAACAGCATGGTCACTAGCATCATAATAGAAATCAAAATCTTTAAATTATCGGCGAAGAAACTGGGAAGATTTGAAAAAGCTTTATCGCAAAAAGCATCCCATTTGAAAGATGTATCTTTCTTATAGCTTGAACAAAGGACTGGCAATGTAAAAAAAAATATATTTTAAATTACCTTTGATAGCCTGCAAGACTAACAAATGATTGCATATCCTGACACGTTTTAGGCACAGAAATGTTACATATTGTTTTATTTTTCTCGGGGTCGGTTTGTGTACCAGCATTAAAGGTAATGTGACCCCAAAAATGTTAGTTCTGTACGCAGAAAATGGTATTTACTTGGGTTTAACTTTAAATTATTTTTAAGCAAACTTTCAAAAATATTTGTTAATTTGCTGTTATACTCATCAAGATTTTTCCAAACACAATTATATCATCAAAATATACTTTACAACTAAGTTAAACAACACCTGACAAAACTTTGCCCATTGGGGGGAATGAATTCTGTCTTTTCTTTACCATCAGCATAAAGTGGTCCCTAGTGGTATCCATTTTCCATAACGAGAGTCATAAAGTAAGTTGAATGTCCTAATTAATCAATTATGTATATCCACAATGTAAGAAATACATGGGAATACGTCAGACTAGCATTTAATCTGCGAAAATTAACTACGATTCGCCAACTTTTTTTATCATTTTCATGACTTTTTGGGCACTACTAGAAGCGGAAAATTATAAGGACTGTATGAAGGTTATTTGATCAGATGACAAGATTTAGGCAGTAGAAAAGGTTTGATATAAATTGGTTTGGTATAAATTGGTTTGGTATTTAAAGGAGTTGAAATCTGATGTGTTATAGTATTTGTTATGATTAATTTATCTTTTGGAACTAGAAAAATATAAATTTAATTCCTACAAATATTCAAAATAGATCCTTTTTCTAGGAGGTTTAAATAATTTGTTCAGATTTCATTTTCGAGTATATTAGAGATGCCTGAATAGCGATTCTGCCATTTTGGATAAAAGTCAATAAATCGTAATTATTTAAGCATCTTTGGAAGGTTTGATTTGTTCAAATCTAAGTTTAATATCTTCCTTAGTCACGTTTATTACTGAATCGAATATTTAAAATAAATTCTCGCTATCCGTTTTATTTTTAAAAAAATTTCTATACTTCAAACTCGGAGGATTGTGGTTCGACTCCCATTCAGATCAAGTGTTTTTAAAAAAAACATTTACAGCCATCAACACACAGGACTTTAAATTAGTAGATAGTCAACTAATGTAGTTTATAAATTGCAAAAACCAAGGGCTGATCACCCATATAAAACTAATCAATCAAATTGAGTTTTCAAATAAAACGACAGTTTATGTTCCTGTATGGAACATCTACGAAACAAAAAATAAATGCTTCCTGGACATTGTGCAAGAGTATGTTTGGTATATGCAGAAATTCCCGTTATCTTACATTTCCGATCTAGATTACTGGTGGGTCTGTGTTTACACAACATGAGTTCTTATTTAATAGTATAACCAGAATCAGCATTCTGACATCAGATCCTGATGTTACCTATCGATATGGAACACACAGTCAAACTCCAGTTGTGTGTATTGTTGCTGTCTCGGTTAACTGATGGTCGAGCACATGGCAACCTTTGTAAAAAATTGAAACTAGAAATAGACTCCTGAGTGAAAATCATAGACTAATGTTCGGGTGAAGCACCATGTTTTGTTGATTTTTGTTGCTACTGGACATTTTCGACATTTGTTTTTTCAAACAATACCACTGTTGGATATGAAAGGATCAATTTAGTTACCCTATAAAAGTTGTCTGTAATGTGTTAATGTTTGGTCACCAATTTTCGCATGAGGTGAAACTTATCTTATACCTGATGAAGAAGAATATAGCACTGAAGAAGAATATCACAAGAATATAGCACTGAGCAACTGAATAATTTTATTTTTTTTCAAGGTTTTATTGTTTATCTTGAAACTTATTTTACTTTATGTTGCATTATGACAGTTGAGCAATTTCACGTCATCGCATAGGCGTTTGTTCTAGCATGTGACCTGACTACCTCTGATTTCGATAAAATTTCATATACAGATAGCCAATGAAAAAATAAAATACCGTTTCTTTCAAAAAATTAAATTTCGCTCCAGGGATGACACAGGGTGGCGGCAAAGTTTTAGGGGTTTGCGAAACATGAGTATCTTTGTATATCGATTGCTAACAATTGACTAAACCGATTCAAGTCGTTTATAGCTCATTGGAAAGGTAATTGATAGGACTTATAAAAAAAATTACTTAATAATTTTTTAAGAGTGTGTTAAACTTTAAAAAAATTTCAAAGATGGCGCTGTTAGGGGTACCCTCGCTTTTACCACGTTCTTTTTCCAGAAAAAAAATGTTTAGTTAGTTCGTAATCTAAAACAAAAGTTTCTCAAGTACATAATTTCTCGTTTTAAAAATAAAATTCTTACAAAGTTTTAATTTCCGTTTTTTCAATTTTTTGTTTTTTAAAAAATGCATTTTATTAAACTAAAACCGCCTGAATTCTTGTTTTACGGCAATTTAATTATTTTGAGGGTACAAGTTAAGTACTTGGTGATGTGAATGCTTTTTACATAATTGACTTTTTCTCCCATTTTTACCTGTCCGAAATTAATTATAAATGAATGTACGTGAAATATATTAAAACTGATGCTGAGAAGTAAATAGTGAGAAAAATTATGTGAAATAGAATGCATGTTGTATAGAATTCATATAATAATTAAGTTTTTTTTTTTATTCTAAGTTGTGTAATAAAAACAATATACATTTATTAATAATATAAAATAATATAAAAGAAATTAAAAATATAAAATAAATTTACATTACATATTAACGGCTTATCTGAAAAATCCTAGCTTTAGCTGAATTAGAATTTATTTTTGTGAACAATGTTTTTTCATCTTTGGGTATAAACGCATGAAATGATGAGGTCAGGAACATCGATGTTGCGG
This sequence comes from Diogma glabrata, assembly GCA_963693315.1. Classification (NCBI taxonomy): domain Eukaryota; kingdom Metazoa; phylum Arthropoda; class Insecta; order Diptera; family Cylindrotomidae; genus Diogma; species Diogma glabrata. Next base: position 396,182,057 of record OY856186.1, read on the forward strand.
TGACGTGAAATTGCTCAGTTTTGGTTTCCAGTAAGCATGATTGGTTTATACACTACAATATACTCAAATTGATAGTAGCTGTAAGAAAAAGATTCAAATGTGGCTGAGTCAAAACAGAATGTTTCAAAAAAATTTTTTGGATATTGAATATGAGAATGTCATAAAGAACTTAGCAAACCCATATACCAGGTCAAAATTCAAATAGAATGGTCGTAAATATGTTCTTTTGTTTAGTTCATATCGTTTTTAGCTATAAACTTTTGTTAGGTTCTTTTGTACTTTGTCTTAGTTTTATTTCAGTTTTATTAATATTTGACTCTATTTGCATATAAATATGTTCGGCCCAGAAACCAAATGTTGTTTTGAATTTTTGCTTTTTTGTTTTAGATCGTTTCAAATTGTAATATCTTCCTAAATGTCAACATTTCCAAAAATAACTCTGTTTCAAAACCATAACAAATCTTTTCTGGAAAAACATTAAACTTTTTTAACAATAAAAAACTGAAACAATTTCAATTTAATTTTTTTTACTGAAACTCAACAACCAAAATAAATTCAATTTATTGTTTGTCTTTTTTTCAAACCGTTTTCAATTTAAACATAATACAAAACAGTGTGACGCAAACCGTTTACAAATGCCAGTTTGAAAAAAATGAATTTTCATGTCGGTTATTCAAAGAAAAACCCTGAAATTGACTTTGGAAATTCACCTCAACCTCAATTATTTTCAAAGCTCACCCTATACAAACTAGAGAAAAATTGACACGAAACAACGGAACGACCGCAATCAAAACCAAATTGTTTGTAAATATTTATTATTTTCTGGCATTCGTAAAGGAAAGAAAGACAAAACGAAATAAAAACTTTACGATACATATTTTTGTAATTTTCCAACGAACGGATTTACTCATTATTCCGTTTTCCTTACCCAAAAAAAACTTAAATTTTTGAATAAATAACTTAAACACTGACAACAAAATAGAAGAAAATTCCAACGCAAAAAATTTTTTATTCGCCTACATATTAAAGTGTTACTTTATTACTGTGATTTACGGCCTTAAAGTGTCACTTTTTAACTATTTATTTTGTTGTCAATTTTTTATCAAAGCAACCCTTAAAATCAAAGTTTCATTATCCAATTAAAATAGTTGTTATCATTTGTTGTCATAGTTATACAAGCATTTGGAAAAAAATAATAAATTTTTTGTCAAAGGTTACTTGATCCACATATTTTTATTTCAAAATTTATGCAAACTTATAATTTTAAATTAGAATAAATTTTTTTAAAATATTTTGCTTGCGGCGAATAAAAAATAGTATATGATATGCGGACGTAAGCTATTTTGGTCTTAATGTGGGTCTCCAAACTCTACATCTGACCAAAATTTTTAGCTTTACGTCCTAGCATCATAATGTACTATTGAAGGAAAAATTTGATGAAAAAAGGATAGCTTGCTTTATTTGCAGAAGAAAACTTTTTACAATAGATAATTTAAACAAAAACTTGAAATTGTATGCAAACTCGTTGTTCATCTTCAAATAAATTTTGGTTTTATTTTATGGAATGATCGGGTTTAATCCAACACGAACGCATTATTGTTGAAAATATAAAGCAGAAAAAGCTTATTATATTTATATTATTCCTATATTCTGTGTTATATGGGGTTTTAGAAATTTGATTTGATTTTTGTTCGAATAAGTAACGTTAAACCTAATATTATAAAAGGATTTGAAATATATGTGATCCAATTGGTATCATGAATATGATTCTAAACAAAAAAGAAATTGTGTGGATTTCTACATACAAAGGTTATTTTGAACTTTATCCAAGATGTCAAAAGCATAAATCAACAAACAAAAACTCGCATTGAATTGTTAAAGTCCTTGACAAGAAGAATTATTTTCTCATTATCTCAAAACAAATACTCCATTTAACATTTTTATTTAATTATTTTCAGAAAAACCACTTAACGAAATAAAATTTAATTATTTCAAGTTTTGTTAGTCATCACCGGATATATAAAAAATCAATGTTATAAAAATTTATTTAAACTAAAAAAAAATCATTAATCAAATATTTTATTTGCTATTAGGAAATTAAATTTTCTATCTTGAAATTAGAAGAAAAATGAAACTACATGAAGCATCATAAATTACAATTACTAATTACGACAATAATCCACTCAAATAATCAAATCAAAAATTGAGAACAAAAATAAATACTTAGTTTTTATGAAATTAATTTTTGAAGTTGAAGTTTATTTATTTTATTTTGATTTAAGTAACTTAATATAAATTTTGGAAAAGTAGAAAATATTGTAGCTCAAATCTTTTATTTGTTTATTTAAACTAAAATTTATAATTAACTGATGAATATAAAACTTCTGTGCGAATAGGTTTTGAGAGATTGAGATTTCGTACGGAAAGCTGGTGTCTTCTAGTATTGTACTGTTCGTAAACATATTCAATGACATATTCAATGCCTCTTCTTCCTGTCCCAAAAATACAGAGTGAAACAATTCATTATAACAATTCCTCTTAATCTCAGTTTTCACTAAAGCAGGCTCCTCACAAACATATAACTTTTAACAAGTTCCAAAAATTGGTCTTAATTGGTCTTCAAAAACTTAGTCCGTTAATCTTTATAGGACTCAATAGCAGAGACTTACAGAATTAGTAATGCCATTATTATTTTGTAGTGTAATTCCGTCTTGTCCAAAGGTCTTGAGCTTGGATATGAGTTCTATCAACTCACTTTTCACTGCGAAAGAAAATTAGCTACAGCTTGCCGTTACGTAGAATTGATTCGGGTTATGCTCTTTATGCAGTAAGTATTTGATAACATAAAATTTGAAGATTCATGGACCTACTTTTGATTCAAAACATCAACTTCTAATGGAGACTGAACTTATTGCTAAGAAAACCAACAGGAAGCAATCGGAGGACTGCGCACCTTAAGATTTTATATCCCAACTATCGAAAGTCATGTGGATACGAGGATCAAGTTCCCCAATCAAGTGCAAATTAACAAATATGCACGCATTTGAGAAAGGATAGACGTGTCAAGAAATGAACAGAAGAGACTCTGACGACCCTAGAATCAAAGAAGCCAAGACCACCACATCCACACGCAGTATACATATAAACATTATTAAAAAGTAAATGAATAACTTATCTCATGGTTGTGGCAGATCCAACTCCTCTCCACCCCCTGCACACTTAGCCTATCATTATTCGTATCTTAACTAAAATTAATTATATTGCTTGCGCCAATTGGTTGCCCCAATTGTAAAAGCGATTGTTAAACAATATAATAAAATATATTATATCCAATCAAATGTTGCGCCATATTATAAGGCGGTTGTCGAGCAATATTAATAAAATGCAATATATCAAATTAAATCTTGCGCCAATAGGAAAATACGACTGTAGAGCAAAATTCGATAAAATGCAATATATCAAATCAAGTGTTGCGCCAAATGATAAAGCGATAATTGAATAATATTATATGATTTATATTGACTGATGAAGGGAAGAAAAGAAAAAATATCTGCACTAGGAAAATGTTATACAAATCAGTGTTGAATGCTGAGAAAAACAGAAGAATGGCGGCAATGATTGAAGATGTATATGATTTATGTTGACTGAGGTGAAGAAAAAAAGTGTCGAATGATGTAATTTAACATATGACGGCAACAATTACAGCACCAATGCCGGCTTTTGACAGCCACTTTTACCTGCAATCAAAATTTCTTAAATTTGCAATCTTAAAATTTATCCAAATGTTTTTTTTAAACAATAATTTTTTTTATTTTAGAAAATGGTTGATTTGTTTTAATTTACTTATATTTTTTCTAATTATAATCACACAAACTCAAAATTAAATTTTTTACAACTAAAATTGGCTCTTGTAACAACAAAAACTACAGTTAAATTAATTAAAAACAAAAAACAAATATTTAAAGAAAAAGATAAATATTTTTGTAATATTCTAATTTAATTTCAGTGTATTCCAACTTTTTTACAAAACAAAACACAATAACATCAATTAATATTTTATTTTTATGTGTTGTTGGCACTTAATATTTAAAAATCAAATTAACTAAATCAAAACGTAGTTTTTAGTTCACATTATTTTTAACTCACCCTATCGAAGCGGTATTGATTATGTATTCGATATGATTCTACTAACACCAGCACAGTCATCATTTTTTTAATTATTATTTTAAAAAGAAAAAAAAAACTAACTGATATCTTCTAGAAGTTTCCTTTTTTTTTGTTTTAAAAAAACTAATGAGGATGTTGAATAAAATATAAGAAACAAAATTAACGTTGATCGATTTTGTTTTGTTCTGTTACTTTACTGCACGATGACGGTGATGACAGTTAGTGCAATTCAGATTCGTAATAACACATGAATGCTTATACAAACAAACAAAAAAGATTACTTTTCTAACGGAATATTTATTTTATTTATTTTTTTATAAGCGATTAATTTTATTTAAACTAAAAACGGAACTATTTAATATATTCTATAATAAAGAAAACTCGAATTATTTGTTCACTTACAAACTTCAAATCGTTGCATTGCCGTATTTATCTGACACATCACATACAGCAATGATAATTAGGAATCAGCAATTATGTATTAAAGTTTGCTTAAAAAACCCAACAATAATACTATTTTATGAAGAATCATTCAAAGATTACGGGAAACATCCTTGATTTGCAAGACATAACAATGATTTAAGACTTTTTCAACTATAAATCAGCTGATCATCAATGTTAAGTTTTATAATCTTGTGAAAAGAGCTATAGCATGTTGAAAACGAAATCGAAAAGTAGGCGTGGCTTAAATATTTTGTCTACCTACACCGTCTCCAAACAACAAACTAATAACTCGTAAGTCGTAAAGTCAACAAAGTAATAGAGTTTTCTACACAAAAATTTGACTTATATACAATATTAAAACTACCAAAAATTTTTTTTGACTTTTCACCAATACTAATGCCAATACATTCATGAGAAAAAAGTGAAATTCTTACCCCCACTTTTTTGACATTTCTCGACGTTTTATGACCTACGCTGACCGGCCAGCCGTCACAACCGACGAAATCTAGAAAGCCGCGGGACGGATTGAGGACGATGTGTTCGATAACTGTACCGGATGTGTGTCAAAAAAATCGTCAAGTGTGTCAAAACAAGGAAATTAGCATATGTTTTGCCTAAAAAACGTCCATTTTAAGTGATTACGAATAGAAACATTGAATTTGAAGAAATCTTGATGGTCGGAATTGGTATGTGAGACCAAAAACTAGATTACTGCATTAGAAGTTTGTCAAAAAAATGTTGTCAAGTGTGTCAAAAGAAAGATTTTACTTCGGTCTGAAAGACTTAAGTATTACATTCATGAGCTAAAAGTGAAATTCTTACCCCCGATTTTTTGGCATTTTTCGACGTTTTAGGACCTATTGATTCTAAAAACGCAAAAAAAAATGTATGTTTGTCGGCCGGCCGGCCGTCACAACCGACGAAATCTAGAAAACGGCAGAAGGGATTTGAAAATTTTGAATTATAAAAGCAGGAGCCAAAAGGATGATGTTCGATATTTGTACCGGAAGTGTGTCAAAAACATCGTCAAGTGTGTCAAAGGATATTTACATATTTTTTGCTTAAAACGTCGTTTTAAGTGATAATGGGTAGGACCACAGAATGTGGAGAAATCTGGATGGTCGGGATTGGTATGTGAGATCAAAAACTAGATTATTGCACTAGAAGTTTGTCAAAAAAATGTTGTCAAGTGTGTCAAAAGAAAGAATTTTATTTATTTTTTACCCAATTTTTGGAAATAAATAAAATTAATTATTTGTATGACATAAAATTTTATTATTATTATTGAGAATTATGGCATTATAAGGTTGTCAAAAAAATGTTGTCAAGTGTGTTAAAAAAAGAATTTTTGGATTTTTTTACTCAATTTTTGTTATGCCCGCCATATTACGTGTTGTTAAACACATATCGTTTGAACAAAAACCTAACAATCCTGAACAACATACTTCCCCATTTTTTTATTTACGATATGACATCGTTACATTTTTCATTAACATTTTTTACTAACAATCAATCAGTATACCTAATCTTCGGATTCCCTGCAAAAACATCAAGGTTATAATAGTTTTTGTTATTGAATTCTCTTTACAATCGTTTTGAGTTGTATTTGTTATCTCTTAGCTTAAATAAAAATGAAACAAAAGACTTAATAATAGAATCAACTCCTTTTCACTCTCTTGCTTAGTAATTTTAAATTATATAAAGAAAAATATTTTTCAATTTTGGTTGAGTTGAGATTAGAACTTGAAAATGAAATTATGTAAAATTAAATCAAATAATAATGTCATATTTTATTTTATTCTAATTTTTTGGAATATTTTTGAAATTTTGAAAAAATTTCAATTTTTAATTTTGTTATAATTTTTGCAATATTTTTAGAATTTTTGAAAAAAGTTTAATCTTTGATTTTGTAATAGTTTTTGGAATATTTCTAGAATTTTGAAAAAAGCTTGATTTTATTTAATTTTTACAATATTTTTGGAATTTTGAAAGAAATATGAATTTGTGATTTTGAAATATTTTCTCGATACGTTAAATGGAGAGGTTTTTGAGGAGTTTGCTAATTGTATCATTGTATTACTAAATTATGTTAATTTATGATCTGTTATGATTTTCCGGTAACGTATTGATGTTTCGTGTTAGTTTTGTAATAAATTTCTAAACAGAGATAAAAAATACTTGTACTTTAACAAAGAGTTATGTTTGATATACGTCGCTGCCCAAAACTAAAAACCATGTCCTCATAAAAGTTTTATGCAAAAAACTAGATCAAAATCCTTAACCAAAACCGAAGTCTTGATATGATATCTCAGAGCTTGAGATTTCAGCCCCTCCATATTTTTACTAAAGGATTTTATGCTATTATTTGATTTAGATGTTCTTATCAGTGAAAGAACTAAGGGTCGATTGTATGAAGAACGATGGATAGAAAAAAATTCGAGAACAAAATTACAAAATTAACACGGATAGTGTTGTGTTATTATTTTAAATAAAATAAAGAAGAGAATTACAATTACAATGTTTCTTTATTAACCACCTTGATAATACTGATTTTATAAAAGTTTTGTTTATGTTAATTTTACTTTATACAAATGCAATTCACAATTGCTCGTTTAACAAGTTCACAATGATACTTATTTTATAATGAGCAACATTAGTTTAAACCTTCAAACAAGTACTGTATTTTAAATATGTAACATCCCCTTATCTAGAATTAAGTCAGAAAATTTAAAATATAAAGCGTTAATAAAAATTATGTATCAAAGTGATCCGATTTATAATAATCCGGAGTTTTAATTAACCGGCCATATCTTGTTATTATTTGCCTTTGTGATGATGCAGGTTGCTGTGAATCATTGTTTATTGCTATTGGATTGAGTGGTGGTTCTGGGTAAATTTGATTTTGCCTTACTGTTTTGAAAATGTAATCGTAATTAATGTCTGACACTTCGGGCGGATTAGTGAATTCGTTGAACGACTTTCTCATATGGAATGTATTACGTCTTACAATGTTGTTATTTTGGTTTAAAATGTTATAGGATCTGGGCTCTGCATTTCTTGACATAATTTTTCCACGATACCAATGACCTTTAGACCCATTTCTATACATCACGGGATCACCAATGTTAATTGAATTAGTTTTATATCTACTACTTTTATCATAGTGCTCTTTAATTTTTTGATTACGAACGATAAGTTGCTCGCGTACATCCGGTAATAGTGAGGGTTTTAATAGTTTATTACTCACAGGAAGCTTAGTACGCAGTCTACGGTTAAACAGCAATTGTGCGGGAGAATACTTAAGCCCCGCTACAGGAGTGTTATGGTAGCCTAGGAGCATTAGGTCTAAATCCGATTTACTGTCTTCTGTGATTTTCTTTAGCATTGTCTTACAAATATGAACAGCCTTTTCGGCCAGTCCGTTTGAACGAGGGTAGTTTGGACTAGAATGTATTAATTCAAAGTTCCAGTTTTCACTGAAGTTTTTAAAATCATACGACGCAAACGGCATATTATCCGCAATGATTTTAGCTGGAATACCGTGTACCGAAAACACTTCTTTGAGTGCTTTGATAACTGAACCAGATTGTTTCGATATCAAGGGTTTTAGTTCTATCCACTTGGAAAAATAATCTACCGCAACTAAGTAAGGCCTTATACCAAAATCAAGTAGGTCGCAGCCAATTATTTCAAAAGGTAATGTAGGAATTTCATGTTGGATTAGTGGTTCTTTAATATTATTTGGCTGAAATTTTTCGCAAATATTACATTTCATGATATTGTCTTCAATATCTTTGTCCATGTTCGAACAGTACAGTAACGATTTAGCTTGGGCTTTTGTTTTGGTAATACCCAAATGTGTCTCATGAAGTAGATCCAAAATGGTTTCTCTAAGACTCAAAGGTACCATAATGCGGTTTTCATAAAACAATAGGTGATCATTTACATTTATCTCGTGTCTTTTCGTGTAGTAAAATTTTAAACAATCGTTTACTTTGTTTTTTGATTTGGGCCATCCGTTTATACAAAAATATTTAATTTTGTTTAAAATATAATCCTCATTAGTTTTCTCCTTAAATTCATTTAGTCTTTGTTCTGAAATGTTTATAGTATGAACCAAATCATTAAGGGATTCATCAACTTCTTCAACATTATTTGTAATGGGGCATGCCCGCGATAATGCGTCTGCTATGTACATGTATCGTCCTGGTAGGTGTTTAATTTCAATGTTATATCTCAACAATTTGAGTTTAATTCGTTGTAGCCTAGGAGAAAAGATTTTACTGACCTCTTTTTTATTTATTGCTATTAAGGGTAGGTGATCTGAATAAATTACCGCAGGTCTACCGTAAATAAAATGATGCAATTTACGACACGCGAAAAGAACTGCGAGATATTCTTTTTCGATCGATGCATAATTTTTCTCTGTGTCAGTTAATGATTTGGAGGCATAGCAAACAGGCTTGTTATTCTGTAATAGACAACATCCTAATCCTAGATTTGATGCATCACATTGAATAATAATATTTTGGGATAGGTCAAAATTTTGAAGCAATGGTGCTTTGGCCAACATTTCATTAATTTCTTGGATAGCTTTTGTATGATTTGGCAACCACAAAAATCCGAATTAATTTTTAGCAATTCTCGTAGCGAAGCAGTTTTGTTTGACAAATTGGGTAAAAACTCTCGTAAATAATTTACCATACCAAGGTAACGCTGAAGCGACTTTTTATCAGTCGGCATCTCATAGTTTATAATTGCGCTTATACGGTTTGGGTGAGGAGCTACACCATGATAGGAGAAGATGTGCCCTAAATATTCCACTTTGTCCACACACAGTTGCAATTTATTCGGGTTGAATTTTATACCAGCTTCTCTGGCATGTTTAATTACCCTTTCCAGGTTCTCATTATGCTCATCCTTTGATTTTCCAAAAACCAATACATCGTCGATATAAACAACCACTCCAGGTAAGTCGCCAAATATTTGGGTGTTAAACCTCTGGAAAACTTCGGCCGCTATATTTAACCCAAATGGAAGTCTGAGAAACTTATAACAGCCGAAAGGTGTGGAAAAAGTACAGATTTGACTCGAGCTCGCATCAAGCTCAATTTGCCAAAATCCGTCCTTTAAATCCAAAACTGTGAAATATTTTTGACCAAATAGCTTTGATTTTATATCATCCAAAGTAGGAATTTGATAAAAATTTGGTACCAAATTTTTATTTAGGTCCTGTGGGTCAAGACAAATTCGAAGTTTTTTGTTTGGTTTTTCCACAACTACCATTTTGCTAACCCATTCGCTAGGTTCATCGACCTTTTTTATAATACGAGCAGAACATAATTCATTTAATTTTTTCTTTACTTTTTCGTTTAAAGCAATTGGAATTCGATTTGGTGGCTTGGCTATTGGTATCGCATTTTCTTTTACCTGTATGCTGTATTTTTGAGGAAATTTCCCTAATCCATTGAATAAGTCCATATTTTCTTTTATGAACTCTGGTGTTGTATTTCCTATTACGCAAACTCTCCGTTTGATTAAACCCAACTTTATACACGATTTAAGGCCCAATATAGGTCTAGACTTTGTATTTACAATAAGAAACTTTTCCAAAAAAAATTTACCTGAGAAATCTATTAACAACTCCACTTGACCCTCGGTTTTAACTAAAAATCCACCATATGCTTCTAAGTTTGACTTTTGTGGTATTAGTTTTTTAGATCTAGAGGCTTTCATTTGTTTATATATATGTAGCGGTATAATATTGACATCTGCCCCTGAATCTAATTTGAAACTTATATTGTGTCCCTCCACTTTTAAATCCTCATGCCATCCACTTGATTAACTTGTAGCAACCCCATCATCACCATCTACAATAGAAACAGAAAGAGAATTTAAGAAATAATCACTATCATCACTTAACACATAATCATTATTAACATTTGGTTGTTCAGTATTTACTTCCCTATTTTCAATAACTTCTTTTACAAATTTTTTTTCCATTCTACGGTTAAAACTGTTGCATACTTTTGCAAAATGCCCTTTTTTTCCACAAATGCTACAATATCTAGTATACGCAGGACATCTATTATAAGAATGATGATAATCACAATATCTGCATTTCTGTTTGTTGAATGATGAAAAATTTTCCCGTGTTGATGACTCAGCTTGTTTATTGTTATCATAGTTTCCATTATGTGATGCTTTAAAACGAGATGGTGTTGATGATAAATAAACCGGCTTTGTAACTTGATCCAAATTTTGTACTTTTGTTGTATTAATTAGTGTTCGACCTTGAACAACCTTTAGTTGGGACTCTGTAGTTTCAGTAATTCGACAATATTCAATTATTTTTTCAAGCTCCACATCTGCATCTTTTAACTTTAGAATTTTTTCTTGCAGTGCTTTATTTTGTAGACCTAATACAATTCTGTCACGTAAAATAGAATTTTCTTGTTCACCGAATTCGCCATCTTTTACTAATTTTTTGATTTCTGTCAGGAAATGATCAAATTGTTCGGTTTCGTTTTGATCACGAGTATAGAAAAGATATCGTTGGTATAAAATATTTTTACGTGGATTACAATATATTTGAAATGCGTTCAATATTTCTTTCAAATCTTTGCGTTTTACATCTGATAAATTCATCGTATTAAAAATATCTACAGCGTCTTCACCGATCACGTTGAGAAATATGGCGATTTTTCTATCTGACGCTAATGCATTATATCCAGATGCGTCCATATATATTTTAAATTGTTGTTCGAATTTACGCCAATTTTCACTAAGATTCCCTTGTAGAACTAAGGAGTTGGGTGGTTTAAAACTATTCATCATTAGGTTTTCTTTTTATTTAGACACAGTAAAAACAAAGTTATTCACTTCACTTGTGTTATTGCTAATTTTCAAAATTTATTTTGGTTAAACAACTGCGCCATGTTGTGTTATTATTTTAAATAAAATAAAGAAGAGAATTACAATTACAATGTTTCTTTATTAACCACCTTGATAATACTGATTTTATAAAAGTTTTGTTTATGTTAATTTTACTTTATACAAATGCAATTCACAATTGCTCGTTTAACAAGTTCACAATGATACTTATTTTATAATGAGCAACATTAGTTTAAACCTTCAAACAAGTACTGTATTTTAAATATGTAACAGATAGAGTTTGTTGTATTTTTGTTTTTATTGCATTTTTATAGCAGTAGCTTTATATATGGCAATACTTTTTCTCTTACTTCTCTATTAAATAAATTTAATTATAAATAAAAAATATTATTTTAAATTTTAAATTAATTATATTAAAAATGTTTATTTTATTATTAATTTATATCAAAAAACAAATTTTAGAAACGCACAAATTTAAATTAAAAAATAATCACATATTCAAAACAAAATTATCCTGCTATGCGCATGTCAATAAAAAAAACAAATTGTTCTATCCACTGTTTTATACAAGAAAAACAAAGAATAGAACAAGATACTCGGATAAAGATTTTGTTCTATTTGTATTCATACAATACAAACGATGTTATACGCAAAGGGTATATCTTCTATTCGCATTCATACAATCGGCCCTAAATGCTATATAGTAGAAAAAAAGTTGTTAACGTGTTTAACGTTTTCTCCCGATCTACACTTTTTGACGTACGTGTTTTAAAAAACCTTCTTTAACAGTGGATTTCGATCGAATACGGGAACGTTAAGCAACGAATGTCTCCAAAATTAACTGAATGGTGATCCCTGTTGCTATATTTTTATTACTGTCATTGAATGTTTAAACTTTGGACCGTATTTTCACGACTTTCATTCCTTAATTGACCTTTTGTCTTTTGTTAATCTTATTAACTAATAATTCTAAATTATGCTACTAGAAGCAATCTTATAGAACTAGAGCTTCAGAAAAGCCAAAATTGATATCAGAAAGTTCCGATAAAATTGTTTTCAAAATTTCATAAAGCGTAAAGCATATCTACTTACTAAAACTCCTTTCTTATTATTTCACTGTTTTGACTTCATACTCTTTTTCTCCTATATTTCACTCCATATGTTCAATTGACATTCGACTTAGACATTAATTGTCTGTTTTTAGACCAGTGCAGATGCCTTTAAGCAGGCAAAAAATGGAAAAAATTAGTAACAGCATGAAAAATTTTGGATAAGGAAGAAAAGATTGCGCAAATGATGGGAAACATAAATTAAGGCTGATACGAGGGTGAAATGGGATGAGCTTTTAGAGGTAGAAAATGGTTTTTCACGATTTTCAGCGAAACTAGACCTTCTATCGAAAAAAGTTTGAAGTAAAAGTTTAGGTTATAAAAAGGTCTATAGCTTTTATGCAAGCCTTTTTTTCACATAACCCAAAATTTGCCGTGAAAAGAGAAAAAAAGGTCTTTTCGCTTTTAGTTTTTATCTCATACAAAAATTTTTTTTTTCACACAATTTGGTACCTTATTATTTCCCTAATACGCTGTAATTTTATGAATCCAAATATTTATTTTTACGTTTGATTTTGATTTTCAACCAAAAAGTGACCTCATTTTTACACGAAAATTCTCCTGTGCTGGAAACAATTTTTAAAAAAAATTAGTAATCTTAATTTTTGTTGAAATGTCTACTTTTAGATGGTGTAAACACTCTGGATTTCTGATAGTAAAATCACTACCAGGATCATCAAAGGAATTTCGTGCCTTGTGATATAAATTTCCGTCTAGCGCAGTCTGTGAGTTCGATTACACCTTTCCTCAGCCCATTATAAATGTTGTATTGCACGAAAAAGTTTCACAAGAAAACGGGTTCAAATGAGCGAAGAACAAAGATTCTAACAGCCCCAAAAGTCGAAGGAACCAAAACGATCACACACACTACATCAAATATAATTATTACATTTCAAAAATAAAATATTTCACTCCCCTCAACATTTGTAACTGATCCAACTCTCCATGATTCTTCTTTACTAGCCAATCATAGTAAATAATATATAAATTAATTTAATAAAATAAAAAATTGTTACACCAAAGCCACCGGCGATTGTTGAATATAAATAATAAATCATAACAATAGCCAATCGTTGTAACAATGTCAATGTTAATGCTACAAAATAATAACTGTATCCAGAAAGAAAGCAAATAGATGATTGATGAATTCCGTTTACAAATTAAATAGTTGAAATTAAATTCAGAGTTGGCTGTAATCAAACAAGAAAATATCGTTGCATCAAACGTCATCTATTCATACAGGAATTATTAAAACTAAAGCAAAAATCTTCTGTCCATCGGATATTACAACAAAAATTAATTTAAGGAGATACAAAATATACACTATGTTGTTCCAAATTTAGCATTTATGCAATGAAGATTTTGTTTCAATTATCCGATTATAATTCATTTGGAGAAGCATACTTGCAAAAATTAATATATTCACAGTTTATAACAAACAAGCATTTTCTTCTTTTAATTAATTTTTTTTGAAAATTCGAATTTTATTAAAGTCGAATTGAATCAGTCTTTTTATCGTTTTTAAAAACAATTTCATAATAACATTTAATCACTGTTATTTTGTTTGTTTTAATTTTAAAACAATCACAGTTTTTCCCTTTATTAGTTTACTTAATTGTGTTTAAGTGGAAAACCATTTTCCGCAACATAATATACATTAAGTATATAAAAGAAACAATTGATGAAAACGCAAGAGAAAAAAAATGTGACAAAAAACCCATTGAACTAATTGTCAGGAACAACTGCTTCGTAACAATATTTTGAATTTTTTCTGTTTATTTCTTTTCCTTTTCAAAATTATTTTTATCCTTCTATGATAACTCATACCTACTTGATATGAATGCATTTAATTCAATTTTGCATATGAATTTATTTGATTTAAATATTAGGGTTAATTAAGTTTTTTTCTGATGAAGATGTATCGTTAATTTATTTCATGGTTATTCATGATTATGATTATATACATTTGAAAAGCATTAAACTTTTCTTTATACAAGGTTAATATTTCTATATGTACAACCTTTATATTATCTCGTGGCCCGTTCTTAATCCCATCCCATTTATGATAGTGTAAGATCATTTCCAAGCATGTTTTCTTTCGGTTTTAATACTATTTTTTACTTAAGGTTGTGTAACCAGTTGTCCTTCCCAAAGTTCTTTTAATCGACTTTAAATCAGATCAGGTTTTAATTCGAACAGTGGTAATATGAATCATTCCGTTTCATATGAATCAGCCTCAAAATATGTGTAAATCTTTCAGATCCTTTCTGATGTGGTTGACGTATTCATGTGCAGACAGTTGTGGCACATTGAAACTGCTCCAAACTTAAGACCACCAGATAATTGAGAATCTAAGCTAAAAAACTTTTGCTTTTTGGCAAGTCAAGTAGTTCTGTGCCATTTATCATACATCCTTTTTAATGGATGACCATATGACTTTATTAGTAAGAAAGAAGTTTGACAGAATTGTGGTGTCCTAAGTGAGATAAATTTCTGAAACTGTTGAAAACAGATTGACGTATTTGCTTTATAATAAAAGGTCGTGCGTTACTATAATAGGTACCACACAAAATAGTCTTAGCACTAAAATTGCCAAACGATAAGGGAAATGATCGACATTGAACGGAATATCAGTCGTGAATTGACTGATGAAATTTAAATGAGATGAAGAAAAGAGGACAAAGACCTACTAGACAGTCGGCAGCTGCTTTGAGACAGCACTAAGTCAATTTCGTCTTTGCTATGGCCAGTTTGTCGGGAGAAAATGACGATATTTACTTGAAACAGGAGGCCGATGTATTTCAACTTTCAATAAGATGATTCACGTTATGTTTGATAGGTTTAGACAAATCAACTTTGGACGTTAAACTCCTACAATTTTTGAGAATGTCGAGATTTTCGATATTAACTGAATCGTTAATCAAAGTTAGAAATAGTGCATGGGAAGTGGAGTATTAAGCCAGAGTGAATAAAGAAGTCATTGGATCAGACCATATTTGTTTAGTTAATCAGCTCCAATTAAGGGAACTGTAACATCAGCCATAACAAAGCTCTGACAGAAAAATTGTCTGACACCATAGGGTTTAGCTAAGAGACCGTGTACCATAAGTGCTAACCTTAGTTACGTTAGCTGCGTAGAAAAAAAATTCTAAGTTTCTTAAGAGTTTTTCCTCAACAGTTGCGGGAATAACTGACACTTCAGCACGATGTATTAACGACAAGTTTTTTCGAGAAGAAATATCGGGGACCAGTAGAAGGTGTTGGGAATGACTCTCATCACATGACGTCACATGTGAAGAGTCTAATAGTTTTTTCAAGTTGTTGAAACAGAGGAATTAGAGTGCTTTGAAGAATATTTGCACTCTAAATCGCATTTTTTGGCATTTTCTTTGAAGTAATGATGGTAGTAGTAAAAATCATCAAACATTTGAACGCCGCGACTTAGACCGTGGATGCATGGCAGAGTGGTTCGATCGTCCAGAATTTGAATTGTGGAAATTATTTCAACCATGAGATCTACTCCGATAATTAGGAAAAGGTTGAGCGAATTTTTGTTGTGGTATGGCATTGAGAAGCTGTGCTTTTAAGTTTTTCACTTATGGCAGTCAGTGCCATTTAACCTCACTTAAGAAAAATGTAGAAGCGATAGGGTTAAATACTGCCCGAATTCGAGAGCCTTGTAAAGAAAAAATACTTTGTCTGCTATCTCGGGCGTTGTTTGTAAATTAACGTCGATCAACGCGATAGCGGTGCGAACATCCGTATAAGGGAGTTTTTCCTCCCAAATAATTTTCAAAGTTCCCTCTCAAAACGAGTTTTGGGATTAAGTAGCCATATCCTGGAGTAATTGTGAGGGCTTTCTATCCCAAAGGTCCATAAAGCGTCATGCATTGCGTTCGCGATCCGAAGTGCTGTTTATAGGGGGAAAGCCTATTTAATCCTATCATAAGGGCAATTTATTTATTTAAATAAAAATATATAAAAATATATTTATTTAAATAAATAAAAATAAATAAATAAATAAGGGCAATCTTGATCGGGCCTTATCAAGATATCACTGTCCACTGTTGCCAGTTCAGAAGTAATCATACATAACCGTTCTTAGTTTGTTGGGTCCTTATATTCGTCAACAAGGATTGTCCTTCTATTGTGATAAACCTTAAGTACGGCTTCTTGGACAAGAAATGAGAAACTTTGGATACTACATGGTTTAACTGTAGAGCGGATGCCAAAGAACTAGTTGCAGCCAAAGATATTGATGTAGACGGAGCAGGAGGTGGATGTGGTGGAGGATTTTAAGATGTTGGAGGAATTGATGTACCTTCAGGACCTGCAAAAACGGTGGACGAAATAGTTGTGGCTGGTAGCAAAAACGGGTGCGGTCTCATGAACTGCCGATATGTAGGCCTTCAGAAATAGCCTAATATATTAAGCCAAACTTATAACACTTGGGTCACAGAACAAAAGAGAATTCGAACTCAGTAATTAAGTTTTAGAACTCAGATAAAATTTGCAGTTTATTATTAAAAAAGTATTAAAGTATTTTACTTTTAACGTAAGTTTAGTTTTATTTCATATGTTCGAACAATCAACACACTCTTGTATTAGTAACTGTAACTAAACTTCTTTACATTCCTGACATTTTTTACGTTGTTTACGTAAAGAATTATTGCTTACGTAATGATTGTAAAGAATTTTTCTTTACTTGTAAATGCATAACTCTGGTTATACATCAATAGTAAATTTTGTTCCGAATATATATACATTTTTCTATCAAACGTAAAATTTGATTTACGTTTTTTCAAACAAATAATGAAAAATACCTTTTCCTACTCCTATCACAGTAAATTATAAATTACATCGCATTATCCATGACATGTAAATTGATTATTTCAAATAGCGTGCGGTAAGTAAAAACAAGCGTGCGGTAATGGATTTTCATATATATATATTACCGCACGCTTTTAATAAAAAGAAAAATTTTTATTTAAAGAAAAATTTGATTTTTAAAAATTAAATATTTCAATTCATTTTGACACAGAATAATGCAAAGCCTACCACAATTTGTAAACTATTTGCATTTAATTTATTATTAGTAGTTCATTTTTTCAAGTAATTATATGCGTTTGGGCATTAAAACAAAGTCGTAGGAAAAGTATATAACAAATCTCGAGTTGTAAAGCATTTTCCATGCTCGTGAAGATACTGCACTCGACGCTACGCGTCTCGTGCGCAAAATTTTCCCTCGCATGTAAAATGCTATTTACAACTCTAGATATGTAATATATTATTAACTTATTTTTCCACTCCATGGTTTTTTTTTAGTAGTAAATCAAGTTTAGAAACACAAAATAAGAATAAAAAAAACCTCAATGATAGTACAAAGTAAATACAACTAGAAAAACATCAAAACTTACCTTATTTGTGCTTAGCAAATATTTGATTGACTTACGTCTAGATGTGTAACATTAAATTTTATAAACTTGCTTCTCTATTTATTACATTCTAAATAAATATGTCAGTTGGAATATTTTGTAGTTTGAGACAATTTACAACAAAAGGTTTATATACATTTACTAAAGGATTCTCAATTTGATTTTTAAAATTGTTGTAACATAATTTCACTATTCGAAATATTTTGTTTTTTTAACTTTCAAATTAAAAAACTTTACAGTATAAGAATCTAGTGAACTATCATAAGTGAAAAACTAACTGTTGCCATCACATAACTATAACTAGAGAAATTATTTTGCTATCAAACTAATTATATTTTCTTTTATTTTTAAGGTAAAACATACAACTCCTGGCTACAAATTAAACTTTTTGATGTAATTAGAACCATATTTGTAAGTAAAATAAAAACTAAAGTATTTATTGTGAAAATGTTATTTGTTTTCAAAATATTTTCGAATTCAATGACGTCAATCCAATTTTGAAGTATTTAATTAGAAGATTTGTGTCAATCTATAGATTATCGTAGACTTAAGCTAAAAATAGATTATTATCATTTGTCGAAAGAATCACTTCTCGCCCAATTGTTATTCGTTTTTAATTTCAAATAAATTTAACCCTTCTTCAAAACATTCAACTAATTTGTAATAA
Source organism: Diogma glabrata (assembly GCA_963693315.1). NCBI lineage: Eukaryota > Metazoa > Arthropoda > Insecta > Diptera > Cylindrotomidae > Diogma > Diogma glabrata. The sequence continues at coordinate 396,200,773 of OY856186.1, forward strand.
CTGCCAATACTTTCAGACCCTTATCACTACTATTCAAAATAAATCAAAAACTTTTAATTGAAAGCAAATCTAATCAAAAGCTCTTAATTTCACCTAATACTTAACAAAAATCTAATTAACATCGCAAATTAATCATCCACTTCACACCATTATGAACTTATCAATCAATCTTAAGGATAACCCTTTATATTTTCATTAGATCCTAAAAAAATATTTCGGTAAAGAAAGACAAAAGAAAATTTCATTATTTTTCAAGTTGGAAAAAAGGAAAGTATTAATTCTTAATTGTTTATTTAGAAAAAAACATTAACGTGAGTAAACGGGAAAACGATTTTACCGAAAATTATTTTAGAATTATGAAACTTTTAATTTTTTTTAATTTTATGAAATAAAACTTTTATTCGGAGTGTTTTACAAAAGTTTACAATCTTAAATAAATTAAGGATTTGTTGGGAAATAGTTGGTTGGTTAAAAACATCGGTTATCGCGGTTATTTTATATGAAAGCCGTATAGAACTCTCTTGATGGAACGTTTTTTTGGACTGAAAGATCTAAGTAGTACCTACATGCTCTAGAAAAATATCCTTCTGTCTACCGGTCGTCCTTCCTTCACAGTCGATAGTCGAAGGAAAATTTTAAAAGTGGTTGTTTCTAAAATTGTGTTTTGTGAATGATAAGAATCGAAAAGGAAATGAACTCAATAGCTGTACCAGAATTGTTTCAAATAAATGCCTCCATTTTTTGTTGCCTCAAAATTTTTATTTTAAATAATTGTTTTTTTTTTTTTTTTTTTTCCTTTATCTCCATTTAGGAGCATAGGGCGTCTACTAGACTGGACCGTCTAACTCTGTTGGGGGCAATCGCTTTCAGTTCACCCCAAGTCTTGCCAATTTGTTTTGCTTCAGCTAGCACCGTTTTCTTCCATGTCATGGGTGGTCTTCCAACTCTCCTTTTACCTTGTGGATTCCACTCTAGGGACATCCTTGTTATATCTTCGACTGATTTTCTCAGTGTATGTCCTATCCATCTCCATTTTCTTTGTTTTATCTCGGTCTCAATGTCTAACTGCTCTGTCTGCCGTAGAAGTTCCTGGTTACTGAAGGTGTTTGGCCAGAAGCATTTGATCAGTCTTCTCAGGCATTTGTTCACAAACACCTGTAGTTTATTTGTGATCTTTCTTGTTTGTTTCCACGTTTCACACCCATACAGCAGTACTGACTTGACGCATGCATTGAACATTCGTAGCTTGGTCTTTCTTGACAGGACGGATGCATTCCAGATCTTGTGAAGCATATTGAACGTATTTCTGGCTTTGTTAATACGCTGACTGATATCTTCTTCAGTCCCGCCTGTTTTTGCTACAGTACAACCAAGGTACACAAATTTGTCAACTTCGTCCACTTGTGTATTGTTGATGGTAATTGGTGTTATCGTTTTGGTGTTCAATCTCATAGCCTTTGTTTTTCTGATATTAATGTTGAGACCGACTTCATGTGCAAGGGTTGATAGCTTCTGTATTTTCTGCTGCATGTCCGTATGTGTGTGTGTAAGTAGACAGATGTCATCTGCGTAGTCTAGATCATTGAGCCGTCTTGTTGTATTCCATTGGATTCCATTTGGACTTGCATCATCGAGCTTTCTCATGATACTATCTAGTACTATTAGGAATAGTAGCGGGGATAGTACACAGCCTTGTCTCACTCCTCGGTGGTTGTAGTATTCATCACTTTGCTGTCCTTTGTATTGTATTCTGTTTGCAGCATCCCGATACATTTCTTTGATTAGATCAACTATTTTCTTCGGGATGCCCATTTCACAAAGTGTCTTCCATATCGCGCTCCTGTTGATTGAGTCGAAGGCGCGTTCGAAGTCCATGAAGAGGAGATACAATGGTGAATTCCATTCATTTGATTGCTCAATGATGATACGGATTGTGTTGATATGGTCGGTACAGCTTCTTCCTGGTCTAAAGCCGGCTTGTTCATTTCTTAGTTTCATGTTAATTGATGGAGATATTCTTTCGAGAATGATCATCGCTAGTATTTTCATTATTGTGTTGAGCAGAGATATACCTCTCCAATTTTTGCATTCTCTTAGATCACCTTTCTTTGGGATTGTTATGGTTAAACCTTCTTTCCATTTGGTTGGCATTTTACCTTCGTTCCATACATCAGCTAATAGTGGTGTTAGAGCTTCTGCTGTTGTGTTTACATCTGCTTTGAGTAATTCTGCTGATATATTATCTGTACCAGCAGATTTGTTGTTCTTGAGTTTCTGTATGGCATCTCTAACTTCCCGTTCCGTTGGTGGATGGGTGCTGATAGTTTCGTTATAGTTGTCATCCGGAGACTGCAAGTTATTTTCTTGTTGGTGGCAGTTGTCTTCGAAGTATTCTTTCCATCTATTTAGCTGTTGTTCATGTGTTGTGAGGGTTTGACCAGATTCATCCTTTATTGGTGGAGTGTTTGTATATTTGTTGGTGACCTTTCTCACGCATTTGTGTAGTGTGCGCATATTTCTATTAGCTGCTGCTGTTTCTGCAGTCTTGAGAATGCTTTCCGTATATCTTCTGCGATCATTCCTTGCCATCTTTTTAACTTGTTTTGCTGTACTTTCATATGTGTTGCGAATCTCGGTTGTTTTCTGGTGACACAACTGCAACTTGAGCTGTCGACGCTCTTCAATTTTCTTCCATGTATCATCGCTAATCCATGGTTTCCGTGATTTGTCTTGGTATCCAAGCACATCTGTAGCAGTTTTGACGTAAGCTTCTTTGACTTGTTCCCATTTTTCATCAATACTGGTGGTTTCGTTGTTTGGTAGATTGAGCTGGAGCGACTCTTTGAAGATGTTATTTGTATTTTTGTCGCTCAATCTGTTGATGTTGAATTTCCTCTGACATGGCTTGTTGTGTTTTACAGCGGCTGGTTTAATTTTGAATGTTGCAATTACCAGTTGGTGGTCGCTGTGTATGTCTGCTCCTCGCTTTGCTCTGACGTCTTGTAGAGAGGATAGAAACTTCTTATTCACCAGTACGTGATCAATTTGATTCTTGGTTCTTCCATTTGGTGATGTCCAAGTGTATTTGTGTATGTTCTTGTGTGGGAACTTGCTGCCTCCTATGAATAGTTGATTTGTGACACAACAATCGATGAGCCTGTCTCCATTATTGTTACGTGTTGATTCTAGTGCATGTTTACCCATGACTGATTCCATTCCGGTGTTGTCGGTTCCAATTTTGGCATTGAAATCACCTTGTATTATTTTGATGTCATTTCGGTGTGCACTAGCCAGCGTTGCTTGGAGCTGTTCGTAGAATTCATAGCACTGTATGATCGTTGTATTTCTAATTTTCGATTGGAATCTTGCTGTTATTATTCTGCTACTGATTGGTTTCCATTCGAGAAGTGCTTTCTTTGCGTTAGGTGTTGTTAGTATTGCTACGCCTTGTTCATGTGTGTTGGATTTACCAGAGAACATCATGTAATTTCTTTCAGTTGTTGTTAACTCTCCACTGTTTTTCTATCTTACTTCACTGAGTCCTAGTATCTCGATGTTATATTCTTTCATTACTCTCTCAACTTGTGCTAACCGCGATGTTTCTATCAGAGTTCTGACATTCCAGTTTCCTACTCGTGTCCGGGTACGATAGCTAAGGGTCGATGTTTGATTATTCCGGTTTGTTTTACTTTGTTTCTTGCTAGTATTCGTTTCTTTAATCAATTGAATTTCGGATTCACCATTCGGATTAACGGGTGATTGGGCCATCGAATCCTAGCCAGTTTCCAGGGCTGCTGGATAAGGTATACTGGCATACCGTGGGCGAGATATTCTTGCTTCAATGTGATTCAATCATGTTTCCATATTTTTTCTGGTGAAGTTCCCAAGCGGTCACCCGTTTAAGTTCGCACCCTTCCCAGTGTTGCTTAACTTCCTTTTAAGTGATGTTGTTGACTTATCCACTTCTCCATCTCGCCCACATTTTAAATATTATTGACTAGTAAATAATATTGACTAGTAATTTGGTTGGTTGACATCTGTATAAGATACTAGGAGCTTGATCGCCGTATAAGTGTGTCATAAAATAGTTAATTGTTTCAAAGAAATGATTTGATACATTTTGCCAAATTTTAATTTTGGAAGCAGTTTGGTACAATTTCGTGAGAAAATTTTTGAATTTTTTGGTGTTATAAAAGGAAAACTCTAATTACATAATATTGAATTTACAGATGCCATTATTGTAGAAAACTATATTTGCTAAGCAATAATAAAACTGTTTTATACTATTTTGCTTAAAACGTTGTGATTGACTCACTAGCATATTGAACAGGAACATTACTCAATTGAGAGATCGCTCCATTTGAATGACCATTCGTAACATTATGATGATACCAGCGTGATTTGTAATGAACACTGATCCTGATAGTGCATTCACTACCAGAAACATTTCGGGAACTGCGTGCCTTGCAAGGTTTAATTCCGTCTAGCTTCAATCTTGCGAATTCGAGAATGTATTTCTCCAACCCAGTACAAATGCAGAATTATACGTAAACATTATTAACCAGAGAACGAATTTAAGTAAGCAAGGAACGTGGAGTCTGATGACCCCAAAGACTGAGGAAACAAGAACGTCACACACTACTTTCATATATATTAATTACATGTTAAACCAAAAATCAAAATATTTCACTCACTCCATTAGTTTGATCCCAATACAACAATATTTGTTTGACCAATATTTATAATATGTAAAACAAACATTATCAATAAAAAAGATTATTATCAAAAATTATTTTTTATGAAGTAAAACTTATTTAGGCGCGTTATGAGAATTTTGAACGGAAGTAACAATTTGAACAGATCTATAGCCACACATATTCATATCTATCATTCTACAGTCTGATTTTGAATCTTATACAATTCGATTATGTGTATTGTATTTTTTATTCGCTTATTCAGTCTCGTGCTAAATTGTATATGAGTTAGATATGTCGATTTTAGATGTATCTAAAATCGACACATCCAACTCGTATAACATTTAGTGCGAGACTGAATAAGTGAATAAAAATACAATAGACATAATCGAATTGTATCGGATACTTGCCGAACATAATATTCGTAATATTTTATGGAATTTCGTAATTTTTTAAATTTATATTTTGAATTGTTTTATAGTGTATTCTTTTCGACTGTACTGAACAAGTTCCAACACCGAATTATCAAAATTTGTATTCTTTTGAATTACAGCAATACAGAATTATGGCTTCTATCGTATTCTTTTGGAAACAGAATTGTTATTTTGTCCACACCGAGTACAAAAAAATAGCATCGTAGAAATTGGTGGTCTAGAAGTTGTACTGAATTTTTTTTTTTGATTTTTGTTTGTTTATCGTATTCAGGATGTTTTTTTTGTAACAGTAATGAATATTATGAAAATATTATTTTGTGAATAAAAAATCAACCAATCACAATCAATCCGAGTTAATATTTGTAATGAAAAAATAGAACAGAATCCAAGTGATCTTTTTAACTTGTAATTGTTCTGATTTTTTCCTTGTTCTGTGCGGAGACAATTTAAAAATTCTGATTTTTGGTCCATACTCGGTACAGCCGAAAATAATGTTAAGTGATTTCTCAAAAACGGATCGTTCGATTTGGATGATTTAAATTGTATTCTATTTGGGTTAATTTTGAGAGGGTCCCATAGTTTTCTATGATGTGAAAAATACCGTTTTTCAGACAATTGGAAAAACCTGTATTTTTATGTATTTTAGGCGATTTCGTCTAAACATTATTAACTTAATTTGTTTGGATAGTTTGAGTTGTATTATATTGCTATTGATTTCGAGGTGGTCGTTCTAATTTTCTATGCCTAAAAATATGCTGTTTTTTCAAAAGTTTATTTTTAAATAAAAATATTTGTGTTGATTAAATTTGTTTTGTTAAATAGAAAAATGAGTGCGTGTAATCTTTGCACGCGATTGAAAGAAATTTCTTTGGCTACTGTGGCAGATATTAATAAAAATATGAAATATAAAATAAATATGTCATATTAAAATTTAGCGTTGCATTTCTTGATAATATAATTTACAGCATGTGTAATAGAAAGCAATATTTACATAATGTACAACAAAGTCAATTCAATAATTATCATAAATAAAATATAAAATTAAAGGTTTATGACGAATTTGCTAAATTTATTGAAAAACTGCATCAATGGTTGTATCAAATCTTCTTGTTAAACTAAGTGGACTTGTATTCATTGTGAAATTTAATTTGCAATAAGTTGTAAGACTTTGTAAAACATGTAAATATGGCTTTTTATTACAGATCGTTGTAAATTATATTATCAAGAATATTAGAAAGAAACTCTAAATTGCAATATGACATATCTATTTTATTTTATATTTAATATTTTTAGTAATACCTGCCACAAGAGCCAAAGAAGTTTTGCTTCAACAGCGTGTAAAGATAACGTACTTCGTTTTTAATTATTTATTAATTAACAATAACATAAATTAAACGTGGCAACAATGTCAATCTTGAAGTTTAAAATAATAGCAACATAAAAAAACAAAAAAATACAGATGATTGTTGAATATTTATATAAATCCAGCAGTTGTAACAAAATGAACAATTGCTTGCAATAAAAAAAATGCCGTTTATATAACGATGGCATTCTATCGGTATTCTCTTACTAATACTTTCATAGATTTTTTTAATGAACATTTGAACCTAAAGTCAATATTATAAATAACCAGCAAATGGTTGTACGTAGTTTTAAACGAGAATAACCAGTAACGAGCATTTCATCTTAGTTTTCATTAAGAACAGCATTGCTCCTTGCACATATTAAACGGTATCCCTATTCCATGCCACACTTACTGAACCTGGACTAAGAAATGGTCTTAATTTTTAATAATACAATAGGTAATCTCATTAATGGTAATAATATAAAATATGGTATTAAAAAAAATGGTGATCCAAGTCTTTCTAATTCTCATGGAAACTGAATTACATTTCATGGGTTAAATTAACACAAATAACTATTCCTTTTTTTACTTTGTTTTAAACAAGAAAAAATATGCCCTGTTTTTAAAAAAATAATTGTAAAGAATTTGGAATTTATTAATTAGCAATTTAATTACTAAACGGTAAAAACGGAACTATAGAAACGAATACCTACTAAGAAATCTCTCATATAACACAAATATTATTAAAAAAACTCTATCGCACGAAAGCCACTTAAGCAAAATTTAGCCAACAAAAAAAATAATTTAGAAAAAAAACTACGTAAATAAAACCAAAAAAAATTACATTAAATAAAATAAAAACTTACATTATAAGTATAATATTATAATAACTTCAAAAAACTTGTAAATTAATATCATCTCCTAAATAAACGACTGGCTGCTGCATTCCATATATAAAAACTTCCAAACATCATATACTAAAAACTAAAGGCCATTAATCTTTTTGTATGAATCATTACTAATCCTTTCGTAAATGTTTTTCTCGTTAATGCAACTGTCAGCAATTTTTCAAAATATCTGGATTGCTTATCAGATTTTTGTGTTGTTCGAACCACAACTTTCAATTAATAAAAGGTAATAAATATTTAACATTTTTTTCGTTTGATTTAAATTTATAACATAGCTTTATGATTTTAAATTACATAATGTTCCGATCGCTCATTCGATCAAGTATAAATAGTAAAACTTCCCCACATCGTTTCAATACAAAATGCAAGTCAACCATTTCCATATATCATCTCCATAAATAATTCTATTTAAATGAGAAAATATTCCCCTCTAGAAACAACTAGAAACAACCATTCTACTTTTTATAAATTTAAACAAGCGTATTTTATCTACATACAATATTATGACTACGCTTTTAACAAAAATTGTTACTATTTATGAAGACAGAAACATGTATTATTAATTGACATTGATTAAGGCAACAAAGCAATTAACTCAGAAAATGTTTTATATATATGGAAATTTATTTTAATTTCAAGGTCGGAACCAAAATAAATTAGCAAAAATTCGAAATAGGCCATCGTTACATAGTAGGTAGTTCGTAGTTCAAAATTGTTGCAATTGCTTTATTAATAATTAAAATAACATAATTTCTAAAATGCCACACAATATGGTGCATTTACAATTTTTTTTAGTAATGTGTAAAAACAACACTGATGTACTAAGAAATTTATTTATACATACCCAAAACCGCCATTCATAAATTTAATTTACTGTTTCACATTTTGATTTCATAATTAAAAGTATTTTTGGTATAAACATTAAACATCACTCGCGACGAAGTTTGTTTGATTTCTCATGAAAAAACTATAGCTTGATGTAGGAAAATCCGAGATATACCAGTTTTTATCAACAATTTTTTCTTTTTCTTTTTGTTGTTGACATTTACACAAAACAAAATTTCACTCATTTTTCAATTTGAACTATAAATTTAATGTCAAGCAACACAATCAAAGAAAATATTTTTCTTTCTTATCAACTTTTTTAATTTAGTTGCTAAAAATTTGTACAAAAAAACATTTTATATAAATTTCATGAATATACAATTAAGCAAAAACAATTTCTAATAAATTTATTAAATTGAACTATAACGATAACTGCAATTATTTAATTATATGCTACATGAAATTTTACAAAAAAAATCACGCAAATCGCAATACTCGGTTGGAATTTTCAAACCAAAAAATATTAAAAATAAATAACTTAAAGTATTTGAGATTATTCATGAAACTGACTCACCAATATATAGTTTACCAGTTTATATGTTAAAAAAAAGCTAAAAATTATATGTCAAAACTAAAACTACATGCCAAACAAAAACGCGCGAGGAAAGAAATGAAAAAGAAACAACCATTGAAATGATATCATAGCGAAACAAATTTCGTGTCGCAGTAAATAACAAATTCGTATGCAAAAATATTTCTCTATTTCATTTATTTCACTGTTCTCTCAATTTGCAATTCACTGGGAAATTTGGTTTTATCATAATTTTTTGAATTTTGAAGAAAGTTTGAATTTTTGATTATGTTATAATTTTTGGGATATTTTTAGAATTTTGGAAAAAGTTTTAATTCGGTCTGAAAGACCTAAGTATTACATGCATGAGTCAAAAGTGAAATTCTTACTCCCACTTTTTTTGGCATTTCTCGACGTTTTAGGACCTACCGATTCTAAAAAAGCAAAAAAAATGTATGTCTGTCTGCCGGCCGTCATTACCTACGCTACAGGAAAAACCACTGGGGAAACTTCAAAAATTTTTGTTTCTAAAAATAGGTATACTCAAGGGACAGGTCCGAAAGGACACTGTGTTCGATAACTATACCACAAGCGCGTCAAAAATTTTATGTTTCGGTCATATTGTTTTCTGGGCGATTTTTCTTAATATATATGGACAACATAAAAATTTAGATTTATTTTTGTTTTTCGACAGCCATAATTGTGTGCATTAATAATCTTAATATACTAAAATAAACAGATGTTAATCTTATTGTGTTGCGCGAATGCTGCGATACACAATAAAGTAATTTATTTGATTTCCTTGAACTCAGAAATAAATTTTTTTGATTGTATTTTATAAATAATTTGATATTTTACAAAAAAATCAACAAAAACATTTTCATTCTGGTTATATAAAACAATAAATTCAAACTAATGCGCATGTCCCTCTTTCAAATATTGGAAAACGCAAAAACTACAATGATTAAATTGAATTAAATTTTATATTGTGAAAAATTTAGATTTTTTATTAATAGTTTTTGGTTTCTCATTCTGTCGTTCTCTTGAAAATTTACAATTTTTAAACTTTTGCTCGAAAAATAAAATATAGAATTAAACACATACACAATAAATTACTATTATTTAGCACAACATCCAGCTAGAAGCAGCTTATCTTCTTGAGAGTTGAATACCGACTTTGCATTAATACTTTATTCGTACAAATATTAAATACTTTTTTTCAATTAGGTATTTATTTTGCTTGAAATATAAGCAATCAAATTACATCCAAAAATGCGTTAGTTTTTTTAAATAATCCCTAATTTTTTCTTGTAATAATTTAAAAAAAAACAATAAAAGCATATTTATATGTTTAAAGAACTCCATGATACGTTCGAAATAGCTGTGCAATTAATTAACATAGTTAGCAAATTTTATTAAATTAAAAGTTTAATGTAAAAAATTAACTCAATTAATTTCTGGAGAGTCAAATATAATGAAACACAAATACTCCCCTCACAGTGATTTCCAAGAATAATGAAAATAAAATTAATTAGTAAAAGATTAATTTGTAAAATTATTTTTTGATAAAAAGTCTTTTATTGGTACTATTCCGAACGAATAGTGATGTATTTTGCGTTACAAATTTTATTCGTTCAAAACCTTATTTATAGGTGTTGAATAGCTCGAGTCTAAGACAGGCCCAATTTTTTCAATTAAGTGACAGTAAGTCAATACCAAACAATGAATTAAATTAAGTCTTCATGTGAAACTCAACCAGGAAAAGTACTGAGTTGTTAAAATGAATAAACGTGAGGGACATTTGAGGACAGTCAACATGGAGTATCAAGAGTAAAAAAAACTTTATTTATTTAAGAAAAATTTCAACACCAACTTTGTGGTTGTTTTTTATTCTCAGAGACAAAAACTGTTAAATCTTAGTTTCGCTAAACTTACTGACAAACAATTACTTTATATTTATTTTACAGAGTAAAGTTTGTATTCGCAATGTACTAACACTTGTGTTGTTGACTTTAACTTTCCCCTATGCTTCTATCATAAAATATGTTCAAGTCATGTTGGTTTTCTAGCATCACGTCTTGGGCGTAGTAATATCTCGTTATGTGTGGCTATGTATATGAAAAATAAAATATGTCCACCGATTTGTGTAATATCTACAAACATATTCAATTTGTACAGTCATTCTTCTTAAAAAAAATATAACGTAGGATGTTTGTTATCATTTTATCATATCTAGAAACAGATAAAAAGTGTATCGCAATTCCAAAACCGCTGTTTCGTTTAATATGGTTTGTATGAATTTATCTGCTCTTCATGTTCTTTCACCAGTCAAGTATTTTATAACCTAACTAACTATTAGAACAAACAATTTTAATTCAATTTAATAGTTTCCAACTTTCCAACATCCCCTTGTACATTTGTACTATAAACAACCCACAGCAAACAAATATAAATTTCTATTAAATTAAATTTGTATTGTTGGTATTGAAAATTTATTTCCACATCACAAGCGAAATATATATTATTTGAAATTTTATTATTCTTATCTTAATTTTATTTATATCATGATACTCGAATGCACGATTATCAGTATATCTTTTCATTTTCATTACATTTATTTTGTTTAACTTTTACTTACACAAATATAATAAAATAGCATTAAAATGAAATCTTAGAAGTAATGAAACCAAAACGGATACACACCCCTTAATAATCACAATTTTCTATTCTGTGTTTTCTTTTAACAAAAATAAAAAATACTATGATGATGGTAACAAATTTAATTTAGAATTTTTTTCTCAAAAAGAAAATTTGGTTGTTGGATATAATTAATTTATATTGTTGTTCATAAATTTTACCATGGTAATTTAAAAAATCAAAAGTTTCGTTTAATTTTCATTAATCGAAAGTCAGAAAAATAACTTATATCTTAGAAAAGTACACAATTGAACATTATAACTGAAACCTGCTTAAATTTTATTTAATGTTTCATGAATATAAGATTTTGTTGTTCTAAAATATAGTGTTCTTTGAGTCTCATTGTAAAAGATCGGTCTGTTTTTGTTGATTATGGTTTTTGTATCCAATCTTTTTCTCCGTTTTATAATAGCGTAAATGTTTACAGATTTTTTCTGATTTTTTGGATCTGTATGGTGTTATACCTTATACTCATGTGATAATTCAATTATGTTATATCTAGGTCTAAATGTATGATAATGAATATTTTGTTTAATGTTTTGCAATTGGTGACCCTGGTGTGGTTAAAACTTTAAAGTTTATAAAGAACAAATAAGTAATCGTTAATCATATTTTGAGTAGCATCAACATAACCAAACAAACAAGCAAATAACACTTCGACGACGAACATTTAACATAAAGACCATATAAAAAGTATTATTTTTTGCATGGTGACTTTATAATAATGCTATTTAGTTTTTATAGTCTTACCATAAAACTGTAGTCTTACCATAAAACTGAAATTGGTGACCCTGGAGTGTTTTACCTATGCAATAGTATCAAAGTGCTAGCAAAGGTATACTGCATAAAAGTTTTTAACACGTGGAAGTATTAAGATAACAAATATCTAGATAAAAAAATATAAAATTAACAGCGTATTTCTCCTTCTTTATAATGTAATAACTCAACTTTAATAGGTAATATCATAACTCCAAATAAATTAATAATATTTAACCACCTATAGTTCATTCTTGGGTCACGTATTTTCTATGTGCTTATATTTCTATATACATTTATCATAATTATTACGATCATAAATTTCAAAACAACTTAAATATTTATGCTAAATAGTTACTCAAACAAAAAACGATAAAACTTCAAATGTAACATAATTTTAGTAATAAATTTTTTATTATCTATAAATAAGACGAAAATTTCATCTCTTCAATAATAATTCCGTAACAAATAAAAAGTAAACATAAAATAATAAAAATATTTTAATCAAGATAAATAAACTATTTTCGATTATCATTAATAATCTAAATATTTATCAGAAATCACATCTAACGATTGTCGATCAACGTTAAGCTAGACAATGAAGAAAATCAAATTTCTTGAAACTGAAATAATTCTATTTTTGATTTTAATTATCTGACGCAGTTCAGTTGAGTGTTGCAAGAACTACAGTGATATATTTGTATGATATATTTATCGTTTCATTTATTTTTTATTAAACGGAAAAATATAATCAAAATGAAACAATTGCTTTTCATTTTGTTTATTTTGATAGAAAATTGGAAAATAGATGAAAGATAATAGAAAATTAATGATAAAAATTCGGAAATGGAAATTATTTTTAACACGCACAGTTTAATTTTCATGTTTTTATTAGCATTACCTATCGTACTCATAGCCTACAAATTAATTGATTGGATGGTTGGTTCTATATTACCGATGTTTTTTTAAAGATTTTTGTTGATAATGATGTCGTATTTAAAATAGTTGTGACGTCCTCTTGGGTGTCCTTGTGTGAGATTGATTGATTTGAAGTTGTTGATAGGCCAGCAATCAATCAGTTTTATATTCTTTCTTATTCTATTACAAAAAAAATATGAGCTAGAGAAAAACCTAAATTTTTTATCTATAATAAATTGAGTTTGAGCCGGATGCAAATATCCAATAGCATATAATATTGATTTGCAAAGTTATCAGAAAATGGAATTTAAATAGTTAGTTTAGTACATAATCTCAAAAATTTTAATTTCTTGTCACTTTGTTTCTTGTTATAAACATCTATATATAAATACGTAAGCAATATTTTTGTGGTATAATTTTAAAATATTTGCCCCATCAAAAGTGTGGCAATATGTATATTGTTGGAAAGGTCTTGAGTAGTAAATGTGCCAAAAATTTGATTATGCCGAAAAATTTTTGAATTTTGACGATTTTTTAGAAAAAAGGGGAAAATGTCATAGGAGTATTTTTGAATTTTTTTTTTCAATTTATTTGTTTCACAATTCAAAATCAATTATATCAATTAATCAAACTCTGAAAGAATGTTTTGTAGCTATTTTGTTGGAAGGTCTATTTACAATTTCCATTTACAATGGCAGAATTTCGACCACTGGGCGATTCCTAGTTTATAGAGTTTGGCGTTTGTAAGAGCTTCTACTAGCCGAGACAAATGTGTTTATCCAAGTCCACAATAGCCAGTTATTGGAACGAAGTTCCTTATCGCGCGTTGCGAAAGGAGGCTAGACGGAAAAAATTAAGACCAAAAAAAAAGTTGTAACGACACTTTTTGCTGAATATAAAAGAGAATATAAAAAAATAATATAAAAAAATTAAACGATTAAAAAAAACACGAAACAACAAACGAAACGAAATAAGAAATGAAATTTTAATTTTAATATTTTCTTTGAATTTAGATTATGCTTTGCTTGAGGAGTGGATATTATTTTTCGTATTATATTTCTTTGTTTTTTGCAAATTTTATACCAAGCCGTAAACAAAGCTATATACAACTTGGAATGCCAATTTATATACAACTTTGTATACAACCGTATATACAACTTTGTATACAACCGTATATACAACTTTGTATGCACCTATGTATACAACTTTGTAAAAAACTTTGAATACAACTTTGTATACAGCTTTGTGAACAACATTGTATACATCTTTGTATACAACTTTGTATACAACTTTGTATACAACTTTGAATACAACTTTGAATAAAACTCTGAATACAACTTTGAATACAATTTTGTACATAAATTTGTATACAAAATGTAAATTTATATACAAAATATAAATATAAATTATAAATTTGTATACACTGTTCCCAGTGTTCCCATTGTTAATTGTATACAAAGTTGTATAATCTTCACTAATCTTCACAAAGTTGTATAATCTTCACTAATTAATAGAAAGGAACTTCGTTCCATCCGGGTGTCCCTTGACACCTCTCTTTACTTTTTTTTATTGATTTACTGCGCGCAACTGCCTATTGAAATTGCTATCAACAAGTGTTATGTTGAAGTCTTGCTGATATGGTTGATTTTACTATGTGCATGTATTGCAATAATAGACATATTCAGGAATAATCTTAAATAAAAGAAATAACAATAATTGGACGATTAACACTCCAACTCAAAAATACGCTGTTCAGAAACTGTGTTTAGATTTTAAAACGCAAAATAATTGTTGTGTTCATGGATACAACATATAAATTACGATCATGTTAAAAACGATTCCATTTATTAATTATATTACAAAACAATTACACAATTCAATGATAGTAAAAATTACATGCGTTCTCGTGATGCTTGCAAAAATGACAGCCGTTGCTATATCTGCTTTATATACAGGGTTGCTAACAATGATGTTAATTTTGAAATCGATTCACAAAAAGATGAAAAAACATTTTACTCCTTTTGAAGTAAAAACAAAACATTCTTTCGTAATTTTATTATTTAAAAATAAAATGCTTTTGGAATTTTTCAAATAACTCAACTTGTGCTCATCAATCCAAAAATAATTTTCATTAGAATTTTCTTTGATTATTATCTAAATATAAAGTTTAAGGAGTTTTCTTCTTGCAACATTGAAATCGCAAAAAAAAACTCAACAACAACAAAACAACCAAACAAAATGTAATTTGAAAAATGTGTGCTTCATTCTATTAAGTTTGGTTAATAAAATTAAATTTTATGTTTATGGTAATTTGGTCCATATGTGTGGATTATAATTAGATTGTATGTAATATATTTGTTTTTTATCAAGCGCTTGAAATTTTTATTCAATAAACCGTCAACGTGATGATATTTATTTTAATTATTTTGTGTTGAACAAATTTATATATATGTTTTTTTTTTCTTCGAAACATATGTTCAACATTTATTGGTGCTTCTAACTTGGTTTATCAAGCTTGCTCTGCTATGAATTTCTACATTCCCTTAGTAGAACCATCTACTTGCTTTAAACAACTTTTGACAACTAGTTTTGAATACTTTGATGATTGAAAGGTACTTTTACGGATTAAGCCAATCCCATCAGAACTTCTTGGTTTTTAATTGGAAGAACCTAATTGTGGTAGTGATCTTAATGACAACCAGGCTTTGCTAAGGAAACCTTAAAAACGGAAACCGTTGAACACTGGGTGAGTTTGCGTTATTGTCTCACACTACATTGGTTACGCTGTTTGCTATTCTCTTTTCTTTTATAGCGTGAATTCAGGGTTTTTATATGTGAGCGTGAGCACCAATTGTTGTTTAATAAATACTTCTGCCACCACAGCTCACGCCCCCCTTTGCATCTAGCAAATTTCTTTCGATCTAACATTAGTTTCCAAACCGATAGGTCATTTTCAGCTTTTAACCAATAACCGTTTATTCTGGGTTTTCCAGTTCAAATGAGTTTTCTCGAAAACCTTTCCAGCATTCTTGGGGAGAAAAATTGTTACCAACGTTCCCAATGAGCTATGGTGGTTGTAAGTTTAAACGTTTTGAACTTCTCTCCTTTGCTTGTTCTAGTAGGTAGGATGAGGTTATAAAACAATAACGTGTTTATACTACAAAAGTGAACGCAGGTTTGTAGAAATAAATAAAAACATAACAAGAATATATGATAATAATCAATGTGTGAGGCAGGGAGAGTATTAAGCTACTGAGGAAATGTGAATGAGTTGGGACAAGAGGGAGTCACTGTTGAAGTTTGATTTGCTAAAGTTTTGGATGAGCATTATGAATTTTTTTCGAAATTGAAATAGAGGTAAAATAACTGACCAGAATTGAATAAACGAAAAACGAATCTAACTTTACCTCTGTATTGATGACAGCAGAACCAAAAAGATCATGTCCTTTCTCTTTCCCTCTTATGTTTATTTTAGCTCTTGTGGCTCCATTTTTTTATTGTGTCCTTATTTTCACGCTCAATTTTATAACGTAACATGGAAAACAGACTGTAGCATAATTTGCATTAACTTTAAATCATTAATGACTGGCCATTTTTTTCAGAACCAACAGGTCTAAGCATAAATTTAATTCCCTACTTATCTTTCATTTTCCTTTTTTGTTTACTTTTTGGTAGTATGTCTTTCCTCGTTTTTTGTTTTACATTTTGTGTTTTTTATTTCTTCCAATGTTGTTTAATTTTTGATATTTATTTAAGTAGTTGTTCCAACTCTGTTAAGGTAGAAACTTTTGCCTTCGACGTTTTAGGGCCTACTAATCCTAAAAAAACAAAAAAAATGTATGTTTATCTGCCGGTCATCATTACCTACGAAATCTAGAAAACCGCTGGACGGATTTCAAAAAATTTTTTGTTCTAAAAATAGGTATACTCAATGGGCAGGTCCGAAAGGAGGCAGTGTTCGATAATTTTACCGGAAATGTGTCGAAAAAATCATTAAGTGTGTCAAAAATATCAAATTTTCATATTTTTGGCTTTAAAAATGTTCATTTTAAGTAATAATGAGTAGGAACAAAGAATATGGAGGAATCATGATGATGAGATAAAAAACTAGTTTTTTGCATTAGAAGTTTGCCAAAAAATGTTGTCAAGTGTGTCAAAAGAATGATTTTCATTTATTTTTTTTAGAAAAAAATAAAATTAGTTATTTGGATGAAATGCAATGTAGTGCACATGAAATTATTATTATTGAGAATTTTATTGCATTATAAATTTGTCAAAAAAATATTGACAAGTGTGTCTTAAAAATGATTTCATTTATTTCTTAGTCAATTTTTTGGAAAAAAATTTATTTGATTTTATGACGTAAATGTAATTGAACATGAAATTGGACATGGAAATTTTTGAATTTGTTATAGTTTTTTAAATATTTTTGAAACTTTAAAAAAAGTTTGTATTATTGATTTTTTAATAATTTTTGCAATATTTTTAGAATTTTGGAAAAAGTTTTAAATTTTGATTTTGTTATAATTTTTGCAATATTTTTAAAATTTTGAAATAAATAGAATTTTTGGATTTTATATACATTTTTAGAGTTTTGAAAATAGTTTCAATTTTTGGTTTTGTAAGAATTTTTGGAATTTTTTGAAATTTTGAAAAATTTTTAATTTCTGATTTTATTATAATTTTTGGAATTTTGAAAAAAGTTTCAATTTTTGATTTTGTTATAATTTCTGCAGTATTTTTAGAATTTTTGGAAAAAGTTTGAAGTTTTGAATTTTTAAGAATTTTTGGAATATTATTAGAATTTAGAAAAAGTTTAAATATTTGGATTTATTCTAATTTTTGGAATATTTTTGGAATTTTGAAAAAAGTTTCAACTTTTTATTTTGTTTTATATTTTGCAATATTTTTAGAATTTTTGAAAAAAGTTTTAATCTTTGATTTTGTAATAATTTTTGGAATATTTTTAGAATTATGAAAAATGTTTGATTTTATCTAATTTTTACAATATTTTTGGAATTTTGAAAAAAATATGAATTTGTGGTTTTGTAATATTTTCTCGAAACGCTAAATGGAGAGGTTTTTGGGTAGTTTGCTGATTGTATCATCTTTTCACTAAATTATGTTAATTTATGATCTGTTATAATTTTCCGGCAACGTATTGATGTTGCGTGTTAGTACTGTAATAAATTTTTAAACAGAGATAAAAAAATACTTGTACTTTAACAAAGAGTTTTAAAATAAAAACAATGTCCTCATAAAAGTTTTTTGCCGAAAATTATACTAAAATCCTTAACATAGACCGAAGTTTTGGTATCTCAGAGCTGTGAGATTTCAGGCTCCCCATATTTTATAATTGCGAATAACAATTACCTGAAAGTCAAAGATTATATACTGTGAGGGATTTAGCTACATAACTCATGCTTAATAAAATTTGTTAAATATCCAACATAATACAACTTAGCAGATAACTGGATGCAATGAAACACTTTAATTAAATGTTACATTAAAAACAAAATTACGTCAGTGGTAACTACGTTGTCCTAAAAGAAAATAAAAGGAAATATGTATATACAATTACATTTTTGCTTCACAATGATATTTAGTTGTTATAATGTCTAGGATACGCAATATATAAACACATTCATAAAAAACGGGGTGTTATGAGAGGAGTAATGGAGAGCTGCTTCGTTGAAAATCAACGAAGTGGCGTAGTAGTGGCTGCGTACCTAGCGAGATTTAATTAGAGCCGCAGTCAAGCTGCGATCTGAGGGGACGAGTAAGAAATCCTGCTGCTCCAGCACAAATACCGTCTCGTACGCGTGACACATAATACGAACGGATGGAAAAAAAAGAGACAAGTGAACGTATGAGACTCTGGCGACCCCCGTACACGAACACGACCACGATCACCACGTCCAACCCCGCAACTCTAACACATTTACACGCCCTCGCACTTCATCCACTCACTCACACCCACACACACACACATCCATGCCCACACACACATGCACACATCCAAGCCCATACGCACATTCACTCCACCCCACTCATCAACTACTACATTCATACGCTCATACCCCAAATAAAATCCAATGTATGCTTCAACCGTAAGGCTACATTATCGAAAGTGGGTTTTACATTCTCCACATCGAACTGCGTTGGCAGAGTTGGTAGTTGATTTAAAAAAAAAAATTATATCCTACCATTCATTCGATATAGCCAAGCTTAATAAAAAAACAAATAAATCATTAACTTTCTTTTTACAGGTTAAAAGAACATTTTTTGCATGATCATTCGACTAGTAATAAATATACAGCTAAAAAAAATGTTACTAAGCATGGCACAAACTTAGAGATTAAATTATATTTTACTATCCCTACTGACTGAACTGTAAATACACGTTAATTACTTCGAACTCCTAAATGATAGGTAATTTCGTCGTCATCACTAATGGCGTGGCTTTGATTTTAGTATAACCAAAAAGATTAAGTCCAAAATGGATTTACTAATTACACGTGTACATAAAAAATTTCACAGGACAACTCGTCCAGAAATTATAGCGTAAACCAAAAAAAATATCACACTGACCACGGCACAAACATATATGTAATTTTTTCTTTATACGGATGAACCGTAAAACACTATAGAATACTTTTACTCACGAAACAATAGAAACAATATCGCCAATGTTAGTGCTTGTTTGACTATTTTCTTTAATTTTTATTATCACATCAAAACATAAAGTCAAAAATGTGTGCAGTATATTCATGAGTGCAAATCAAATCTTTTTTAATATTTTTTTATCAACTTGACACGTATTTTATTTGCATCTATTACCGAACTGTCAGACAAAAACTTTTCTACTTTTTTCAAACAGAGAAGAATAGCAAAAGTAAGAGTCACAATAGACTAAGAGCCTGATGACATCTCGCGGCATTCATTTATAGTAAAAAAAATAGGAGCATCTTCTGGTAGCTCGTTTGAAACCCACTAAAGAGTCTGTTCAACTAACTTGTATTAAAAACATTGGAAAAGAATTATAAAAAAATATTGATTACGAAACGATTGTAAGAAATTATATAGGGAAATAGCACGATTACGAATTAATGATATTGCACAACTGCTTTATGATAGTTTTAAACAGAAACTATTGCGATAGACGATTACGATCTGAATATAAGAAATTAGGGTTGAAAAGGCAAAAACAACTACGAAAGTTTCTGATAATGTAAATTCAATGCGTGTGGGAAAGTAAATTGACTCGAAATTACAAATAATGAATACCAGCTTCAGTACAGAGGGCATTATGAACTCATAACGCCCGCTATTAAGACGCTAAAGAACTAAATAAAATTATTTTTAATGTAGTTTTGTCTACACAATGTAAATAATTCCTATTCAATTTAAGCCAGTAAAAGATTTTGAAATTCGTTTAAAAATGTTTAGCAAGATTTTATTTATTAATTGTTCATATAGACTGAGAGCCAGTGACCGGCAGACTTACGGTATTTTAGCAAACTCCATATTGGTGCTAGGAATAGTTTTTCACCTGCCGTAGTTGAAATGTGTATGCACTATCCCGCCGGCGGCGTGTCCGCAAGTCAAAAAACGTAAAAATTGACTTCAAAAACGTGATTTCAGCATGTCTGCCGTTTTAATATCTTAAAGTATACAATATTTTTTTAGTAAAAAATCCAATGGCACCAATGGCAATGACACCTATTCCGGTTCCGAGTATTTTTTTTTTAAATTTCAAAGTTTTAAAATTTCATGAAAATTTACTTTATTTCAGCAAAGCTGAAGTTTGTATATGTTATTTACATTATTATTATACATATATATTATTCATAACACAGGGCGGTTCCAACATGCGGGCAGACGCTATAAGGATTTCTTTGTCAGAATGGGAATGAAGGCTAATCCATAGTCATACATATTGCGAATTTTTTTTATGAATGCTATAATTTAATAGTCTGTTAAGTAATAAAAATATAATTTCTTCTAAAGAAATAAACAAAATTTTTTAATTTTTATAATCATATGATGGAGAAGGTTTATTGAACATACACAATGACTATACATTTTGAACCTTTTTTGAATGATGTCTTTCTTTCTGATTGAATTCCGACGAAATTTTTAAAAAATTGTCTTCATAGCTCTGAAATGTAAACAAAATGTCAAGCTTTATTTTTTCGTTCATACTTTAGAATAGTCAAGGGAAGAAAAAAGTGTTCACATTTATGGAGTTTCATAATAAGGAATATTTATTATTTCGTGAGTTTACTGTATACCTGGAATGTTGTAACGGTTTTCTGCTCCATTCCATTCGTTCTCAAATTTTTAATAGTGGCATGTGTAATTTATTTTGTATTTAAAATTGTGATTTTTTTTTAAAATTCCCTTAAAATTTTAAATCGTGGCAAATGAATTAATCTGTGCATTTTGAAATTTAAATGCTGGTGAAAATGTACATATCTTTTCAGAAGAAAACTTTTAAAAAAGGTCAGACTATTTTGCGTTTACGAAAATTTCATAATTTAAAATATAGTAATGTTATTTTACCACGTGAACATTTAGTTAGTGGCTATTATCATACTTGTTACAAGACATTTACAGCATTGAAAAAAAATTATTATCATACAACATAAAAAATTATAGAAACGTCTTCATCTCCATCTCAGTCAATTACACACTCGTTGCCGCAATCAATGCAATAGCCGTCAACTTCTGTCTGTATTCCTATTCTAATTTGTACGCTCTGTTAAAATAAATATATAACAAAATCTGTATGATTAAGAAAATTAAAAAGTTCTGTTTATTTCTTTAGAAGAAATTATATTTTTATTACTTAACAGACTATTAAATTATAACATTCATAAAAATTATTCACAATACGTATGACTACTGATTCGCTTTCATTCCCATTCAGACAAAGAATGCCTTATAGCGTGTGCCCACATGTTGGAGCCGCCCTGTGTGTGCTTTTTAAAATATATATGTATAATAATAATGTAAATAACATATACAAACTTCAGCTTTGCTGAAATAAAGTAAATTTTCATGAAATTTTAAAACTTTGAAATTTAAAAAAAATACTCGGAACCGGAGTAGGTGTCTGCCATTGGATTTTTTACTAATACCGCATTCACAGCGACATAGCAAATTAGTAGATTTAATTTAAATCTGTGCTGTAAACACTTTTTATTTTAAAATTTTGCAACTAATTTGATATCTAGGCTTACTACCATTACAAACGATTCAAATACTTACGATTCACATTACAATCTACGTTTTAAACTCATATTAAATATGCCAAAATGCAAATTATAATTTACTATCTACTAATTTGCTATGTCGCTGTGAATGCGGTATAAAAAAAAGATTGTATACTTTAAGATATTAAAACGGCAGACATGCTGAAATCACGTTTTTGAAGCCAATTTTTACGTTTTTTGACTTGCGGACACGACCAAAGGAACCATCGGCGGGGATACTGAATACCCATTTCAACTACGGCAGGTTAACATTTTTACCTAGCATCAATATAGAGTTTGCTAAAATACCGTAAGTCTGCCGGTCACTGGCTCTTAGACTAATATAGTTTTCCAAAACTATCAAATTTTTTTAAACGTCATACAATGTTTTTGTCATACGCTACAAAATTTAGGAGAATTTGTTTACATAGCAACGTTCAAACAACAAATATTTATTTTAAACTTCAAAACAGTTATTTTCTTGGCATACTACGATACCTTTGTATTTTTTTGCATATCAATATAGACTAACAAATTAAATTTTTTCTTAGTTTTTAGCTTAAGTGAAGCATAAAATCTTGTATGCACCACTGGCGTTACTGGGTATTACGCCCATCAAGCAATATCCATCCCTCGAGCCAGAGGCCCTCGTGCTAGATTACGTCGCTTTCCGGGCGCAATAACCTACATAACAGCCTTGGTACATAAATAGCTATTACATTTTTTTTCAAAATTGTTTCGGTTTTCTTGCCCAATAATAACCTTTGAATATTTTCACAATTTGATACGGGATTCTGGAATATTTTTTTATGACTTAAAATTTGCTGGATTTTTAGAGATATTTTTAATTATGATTGGAAATCAGTTGATAAGGCACCAAATTTCGGTATAAAGTTGATAATAATTCGTTTGTGTTTGATATACTTGATTTCTTGCTTATTAAACAAAACGAAAATGTGAAATATTTTCTTGATAATTTTAAATATAAAAAAAATTCAACTTTATTTTTTTGTATAGATTATAATATCTAAAGTTAATTAATTAATTTTAAGAAAACAAAATCAGTTTGAAAACAAAATTTTATTAAAAAAAAAATATATGAAATCAAAAGAATATATTCATGTTTGTGATAGTTTGAAAAAAAAAATATATCCATGTTTGTGATGTCATTTTATGACCTAACTGGCCAGTGTTTAATATTGAAATCTAACGAAAAAAAATATAGTGATTGTGAAATTATGAAAGTTGGTTTCAAAGGTAACAATTATGTTCTTTACCATTCTAAGGATATCTTTATTTAAAACAAATATCGTTGTAACTATTATTTAAACGTTAAAAGCATAAAGAAAATATGGAGGGGCTGAAATCTCACAGCTCTGAGATATCAAGACTTCGGTCTGAGTTAAGGATTTTGATATAGTTTTCGGCAAAAAACTTTTATGATGACATGGTTTTTAGTTTTGGGCAGCGATGTATATCAAACATAACTCTTTGTTAAAGTACAAGTATTTTTTATCTCTGTTTAGAAATTTATTACAAAACTCACACGAAACATCAATACGTGGCCGGAAAATTATAATCAAAATTCCAAAAATATTGTTAAATTAAATAAAATCAAACTTTTTCAAAATTCCAAAAATATTCCAAAAATTAGAATAAAATCAAATATTTAAACTTTTTCTAAATTCCGATAGTATTCCAAAAATTCTTAAAAATTTAAACTTTTCCAAAATTCTAAAAATATTGCAAAAATTATTACAAAATCAAAAATTAAAACTTTGTTTTTAAAAATTCTAAAAATATTGCAAAAATTATAACAAAATCAAAAATTGAAACTTTTTTCAAAATTCCAAAAATATTCCAAAAATTAGAATGATATCAAATATTTAAACTTTTTCTAAATTCCAATAATAATCCAAAAATTCTTAAAAATTCAAACTTTTTCCAACATTCTAAAAATATTGCAAAAATTATTCAAAAATCAAATATTGAGATTTTTTCAAAATTCCAAAAATTATAATAAAATGTTGCAAAAATTAAAATTAAAACTTTTTTCAAAATTCCAAAAATTAGAATGAAATTAAATATTTAAACTTTTCCTAAATTCCAATAATAATCCAAAAATTCTTAAAAATTCAAACTTTTTCCAAAATTCTAAAAATACTGCAAAAATTATTAAAAAATCAAATATTGAGATTTTTTCAAAATTCCAAAAATCATAATAAAATCAAAAATTAAAATTTTTTCAAAATTCTAAAAGTATTCCAAAAATTCTTACAAAATCAAAAATTAAAACTTTTTCCCATATTCTAAAAATATTGCAAAAATTATTACAAAACCAAAAATACAAACTTTTTCAAAATTCCAAAAATATTTCAAAAACTATAACCAATTCAAAAATGTCCATGTCCAATTTCATTTTCAATTAAATTTACGTCATATGTTTTTATGCTACATGCTACATTTTTTTTCCAAAAAATTGGCTAAATAAATAAATGAAATTATTTTTTGACACGCTTGACATTATTTTTTCGACAAACTTATAATGCCATATTTCTCTATAATAATAATAAAATTTCATTTCAAACAAACAATTTTATTTTTTTCCAAAAAATTGGGTAAAAAATAAATAAAAACAAACTTCAATAAATAAAGTCAAACTTTTTTGACAAACTTCTAATGCAATAATCCAGTTTTTGATCTCACATACCAATCCCGACCATCCAGATTTCTCCACATTCTTTGTTCCTACTCATTATCACTAAAATGAACGTTTATTAAGCAAAAAATATGCATGTTTCCTTGTTTTGACACATTTGAAGATTTTTTTGGCACACTTCCGGTACAGTTATCGAACACACCGTCCTTTCAGCTCTTACCATTGAGTGTACCTATTCGTAGAATTCAAAAATTTTCAAATTCTTTCTGCCGTTTTGTAGATTTCGTCGGTTGTGACGGCCGGACGGCCGACAGAAATACATTTTTTTTAGGTCTTTCAGACCAAAGTAAAATTTGATAACTCAATATAATACAAACGCTCGATAGCCAAGCTAAAGTTTTAAAACCAAAAGCTGATACCAAAATATAAATTTTAAATGTCTTATTGCTGATATAGCAAAATTAAATCTGAATTTTATTTTTCAATTACTTCATGACACAACGGCTACAACGGCTGTGTTCGATTTGACTGAAGCAACTGATATAACTGAAAAATTGAATGCAATTGTTGTGTTATTGTCGTTATATGAAATGAGTAGACGAGGGTCAACTTAAAAATTATTTTGAATTAATAAATAAAAAAAATGAATCGTTACAGTTTTTTTCTACCGTCCCGTTTCTTATAAAAAGGAATTGAGATGTGTCTTAAATTAGGTTTGAAAGAATTTTGATCCATCACAAAAAATTAAAAAAAAAATAAAAGTAAAAACACAAAAGTTATCCAACCCAACGGCATCATAATTCAAGGTTTATGAATTAAATAAAATATTATTTTGTGAAAAAAGTAAAAGCAATGATCTCACAAAAGACCTATCCCAATTTCCGTACATAGTTCACTAAAAACTTCTTAAAAAATTATATTGAGGAAACTCAAGAATTTCTATCGTACTTCTAATCTCTAATATAAATTCATGAATTTTATTCAAATCGATTAAAAATCAATCAATTTTCCATCAGTGTTTCTTCTTTTCCATTTGAATTTGATAAAACATCAGAAAATGTTAAAAATTTCCGACATATAACGTCAATCATATTGTCGTTATAATGTTAACTTGACGTTGAATCCTCTTCTTGTTACTCCAACGAAAGTGTCTTAACATTTTTTGTTGAATATTGATTTTATTCCAGTTTTTTTTAAGGTTATATTATTGGGTAAGAAAATAATTTTTTTAGCTGTAGATGGAAAATACTAATTTTGGGTCGGTTTTCCTTAACACAGTTGTTGAAGCACCAGCACGTTTTTTGTTAAATATTTTAGGTAATGCTGATTAAACGAATTACTTGCAGTGATAAGGATATGAAAAACTGTATTGATTTTGCTATATGGATTGTTTAAGTTCGCACAACAAACCTTAACATTAATTTTGTGTCAAGTCAACCTTTTTGTATACATACGAAACGGTAAATTCATATATTATCAAGAGAAAAGCAAAGTGCAATTTTTTAGTTAAATGTTTTTAATCTTTCACTAAGTTCTTTTTTACAAACGCTTTTTTCAAAGTTTATAATCTTTAAGTTTATAATGTGAAATATTTTACTGCACAGCATAAATCTTTATAGTCTTAATCTTAGTTGGTATAAATAGTGTAACTCTCTAGCCTTTCCAGGTACCTCTATAACGATCATACCTATTTCGATTCTTGCTCTAAATTAAGAATCAAAACCGTTTAGAAAAATAACTCCATAAAGACAACTTATTTTCCTGTTTCAGTTTTTACCCTACATCAAAATAAAAAAATAAAAGTCAAAAAAATCTAAAGAAACTTCGTTTCAATCAATTTATTATTTAAATATTTGACCTGACTCAATCAACAATAATAATTTGATCGTACAAGAATCATGAGAGAATATAAACACTGTCAAACATCAAATATAAATGAGTTTGCGGTTGTTTAATAATTTACTTGCTGTGAAATTGTAGGATTTGATTTACGTGTACATACATGTATTGATTTTTTGTGATATGAATATATTAAGAGATGTTGTTTTTACAGAGAAGAAAATGATTTCTCATTTACTTTAGGAAGTGAAAGTGATCAACGTATATTTGAAGGGAAACGAAGATAGAAAATCTCGCTAATAAAACATCGCGTAATTATTAAATACAATCAATGAAAAATAGCACTGTCAATTTTTGATTTATTTTTTTAAGATTTTTTAAATTTTATAATTGAAAAAATAGAAAAATAGAGAATTTTTAGAAAAATATTTATCAAACTTTTATTTGTGAATAATAACTTTGGATTGTTATACATGAAACAATTGGCAAACAGATTGATATAATTTGTTTTTTCTGTATCGGATACTGTTTCAAAGATGAGTTGCAAAAACTTTATATGTCATGAATGTTTATTATTATTATGGTGAGAAAGTGTAATATATATGTAATTTAATGTAATGTAATGCCTATGAATTTAAAAAAAACTTCAATGGATGAATCCACAAAATATTGGATTAGACGATCTTTTAGAATAAAATTTGTGTTAGCCTTCAATCCCCATTGTTCCATAGGAGATGTATTTCAATTTTAATAATAATAACAATATTAATGGTTGAATGTTTTCAATTATAATAATTCAAATCAGGAAAATTTACAATAATATTGCAATTAGGATTGAGAAAATCAGAAACAGATCTGAACTTGGAGAGACTAGCTTTTTCTTGTTTTTATTCATATAATTTTATTTTATTTAGTTTTTAATTTTAATAAGTTTTCATAGCACCTCAACTTGAAGAATATATAAAGTCTTGAAAAGTGAATGTTCACACATTAAATGTGGCCCATAACTTAAGCTTGACTCCTCGGATAGAATAGGTTCTAACAGCTCCTACTTTGTGGCAGGCGGTCATCAAATGGATCACTAATTCATATACAAAACAGCCACGTTATCCTATATAACTTATTATTTAATTACTGAATTGTTTAATTATTTAATTATTTAATTATTTAATTATTTAATTATTTAATTAATTAATTATTTAATTATTTAATTATTTAATTATTTAATTATTTAGTTATTTAATTATTTAATTATTTAATTATTTAATTATTTAATTATTTAATTATTTAATTATTTAATTATTTAATTATTTAATTATTTAATTATTTAATTATTTAATTATTTATTTATTTAATTAATTAATTATTTAATTATTTAATTATTTAATTATTTAGATATTTAATTATTCAATTATTTAATTATTTAATTATTTAATTATTTAATTATTTAATTATTTAATTATTTAATTATTTAATTATTTAATTATTTAATTATTTAATTATTTAATTATTTAATTATTTAATTATTTAATTATTTAATTATTTAATTATTTAATTATTTAATTATTTAATTATTTAATTATTTAATTATTTAATTATTTAATTATTTAATTATTTAATTATTTAATTATTTAATTATTTAATTATTTAATTATTTAATTATTTAATTATTTAATTATTTAATTATTTAATTATTTAATTATTTAATTATTTAATTATTTAATTATTTAATTATTTAATTATTTAATTATTTAATTATTTAATTATTTAATTATTTAATTGTTTAATTGTTTAATTATTTAATTATTTATTAATTTAGTTATAAAATGATTTAACTTTTTTTTTATTTAATAACATTATTAAACGTTTTATTACATACATATTACATTTTTAAAATCGTTATTTCCCTTCATAAATCATAGTTACAATACAAGACGATCTATAGAATATTAAACGTTTGAACATTTACATTTTACCACGCCTACCTTTACTAGCCTGCTCAACTACTAAACTACTTATTGTGTAATACATTTCCAATTACTCAATATTTAGCAAAAGTTATATTACTAAAAGCTTTTAAGGCATCAAAGCATAAAATTTTTTCCGATAGCATCACAGAGCTAACCAAATATGTATATTTAGTTCTCATTAAGTTTGCCTTTTAATAAACACAATAAATAAATAATCCTTTCAAAGTGAATAACAACAAATAACCTTTAAACCATTTAACCTTTAAAGAAAAAAATTAATTTCTCCACATTTACGCATTTACAAAAACAATAACAACAAATATACCAAAATAAAAAGATAAAAAAAAATTACAGAAAACTTAAGTGAAATTTTTTGTTTGTTCTTTTAAAATAAATTTTTCATTTGAACATAAACATTAATAAAAATGCGAAAGAAAAATTTGGAAAATTTGAATAAAATTCTATTCTAAAAATGCGAATTTTTCTTTTGTTATATTATTTATTTATAATTTTGATTTGGTGTTACCTGTTGATGACGGTTGTGATAAGTATTGAATTCTAACAGAGGAATTTATAATTTACAATAATGGTAATATTATAATAGAATGATGGTGTGCTCGTGTAAGGATCGAGGTCACGTCATTGATTTATTTTTGTATTATTCAATAAATGAGATGAGTGAAATTAAACAGGGAGAATTTGGTTATTGAATGTCAAATAATAGCTGACCTTTAGTTTTCTAGGTGTATGAAATTGACAGCAAAAAACTGATTTAATAATCTAGTTTTTTCGTGCTTAGAGTGACCATTTTTTTCTAAGTGAAATCAGTGAAAAATTTTAAGAGTTAAAATATGTACTATCCTTAGTCTCACCTAACCTATTTCTCTTCTAAGTCAAAAGATAAATGTGTAAGGCGAAGGAAGTAGAAAAATCTGGTTTTCATTTTTTGTAGTAGTTTTAAGGAAATTTTGTTGAGACCAATACCAATAGTTTGTAAAATACAACTTATGCCATGATTGCTTGGGAAAACACAGCGTTAGAGTTTTGATATATATTTTCCGTGGTAACTGCCACAATTTAAAAATAAATGTATTTTTTTCATGTTAATTTTATTACTAGTTCATACCAAACGATGACTCGTATAGTTTTATTTCCGTATTTAAATTGGAACTTAAATTAAAATTTAAAAATTTTCTTAAAAATCAGTACTTCTAGTACATAACTTTAGAAATCAGTACCGCATATGTCTATCAGTACAAAAGCTAAAAAATCAATACTGTACTGATAAATTCAGTACGAATGGTTACTCTATAATATGTTGTAAATTTTTACACTCTGGCCAATCTTTTATAAACTAGAAAAGGATGACTAGTCGTCGCTCATGTCTAATGACATATTATTATTAATTCAGAGAAGAAGTTGTG
Organism: Diogma glabrata; assembly: GCA_963693315.1. NCBI lineage: Eukaryota > Metazoa > Arthropoda > Insecta > Diptera > Cylindrotomidae > Diogma > Diogma glabrata. The sequence continues at coordinate 396,231,070 of OY856186.1, forward strand.
ATTTAGAATCACTTCGATGACATGATTAAAAATAATAGTTGAATCCAATCCAACATAATGATAACAACTATGGAAATCCTTATTACAACAAATATTGATTACTAGAGAGAATAGTAGATTCTTGAATGAGCCAGAATGAAGGCAATTCTTCACGAGGATGAAGTTTCCCGGAACGAGCGTAGCGAGTGGAGGAAATCATCCGAGTGAAGAATTGCCTTCATCCTAAGCGAATACAAGATACTATTTTATCCACGACTACAAATATTTCAAATAATTTCATTCAAGTTTTCCTGTAAAAGTTTATATCGCCATATTGAAATATTTCTATGAAAATAAAAACAAAATAAAACATGTTTGTTTATTTTATATGTATTGTTCGTGTTTTATCTCGTTTATATTACTATACCAACAAATCAAGTTTTTAATTAGTTAGGGGAATTTTGAAATAAATAAAGCGTAATGAAATAAATAAAAAAGAATTTGATATATATGAAAGAAATGAATACAATTACAATGAAAGATATACGCATGGAAAGTATATATTCCTTAGTAGTCGTGGATAAAATAATTGCCTGGACCTTAATCTTATAAAATACGAGTTTATGTACATGTTTTGTTTTGATTTATAATTCGCTATAGCAATTGAAAAATTTTTGGTTTATAAGTTTATCAGTGGTTATATTTTGTTGGTAGTGTAATTTATCTAGTGGGTTAACCTTTTTCTTATTGATTTGAAACTAAATCGACTAGTCAAGTATGACAGCCTGATAGAAAGCAAAGGATTTTCATAATTATCGGAAAAAATTCACTCGCCAAGGGTTCCGTGAATATAAAATCATACAATGTCAAAAATAATATACATAAAGTTGTGTAGTTGTGTATTATATAGCCAGGCCATAGACTCATACAAAATAAATGATTCATTGTAAATGTCAATAGTAAATGTCAAACTATTCTCAATTGATCGAAATTAAAATTTTTTTTGTAATTTTTCTAGGTGGCTTTCGGATAACATACAAACAATTATGGCAGGGCAATCAATGCGCTGGGATAAATTGTCACCGACTGAGTTTCAACAGTTACAAGATCTGGCATCGTGTAAGTAAATATTTTTTATTTTATTTGGAAAGAATGACAATAAACATTACAAGAAAAATCTCGCTAAATAAAACCCATTTTTTCTTATGGACTTTGACCTATTGAACACGAATATCATTCAATTTGTTAGGTCAGCTCTTGTTATGCCGGTTTTTGGATCTCATATTTTACAAAACAAACAAACTAAATATATTAATGATACAAGCGCATATAGTAAATATGTTGACGAACATTTTGAACTATATTTTGTTGGGATGACGGTGGGGAAAGTAAAGAAACGTTTTTTTGACCCAAATGAGTCATTTGAAAGAACACATAATTTAAGCAAAGTATTCAAGCATTGCAATTTTTTTTTTTGAGTTATTGTCAAAAAAGTGCAAGTTTCAGAACGTTACCCCCTGCCCCTCTTACGTTTTGACGTTGATAGATAGAAAATTATTAAATAATCAATCAAACATACAAAACAATCACTATAAACTTTTTTAATTTCTTGGAGTCCAATTCTTTTTTTTAAGCTAAAAACACAAATTTTGGTGCAGTTTGCACCAAGTTATTCAAGTTTTCCCAAAAAAATCTTCGTATTAAAACTACGAGTTATTTTGAATAAATTCAGAAATAAATAAAAATTCAATTATGTTCTAAAATTAAAATTATTAATGGTAAAAAATTTTCCGAATTTTGAGTTTTGACTTTTTTGGGGAAAACATGAATAACTTGGTGCAAACAGCACCAAAATTTGTTTTTTAGCTTGAAAGAAAGTGAATTGAATTTACAATAGGTTCCAAGAAAATTAGAAAAATACAATGATTGTTTGTTCTAAAATGATGGCGTTGTATATGGAAAAGTTTAAAAACAAAAGGGAATTTTTCAACTGTTTTCGAGTGTACCTTAAAATATAGCACTTGTTTTATTAATATAATTAGTTTGTTTATTTTGTAAAATATGAGATTCAAAGGCCGGAATAACATTTTGTTTCACCGGAAAAATTGGTGGTTTGTGATTATCGCAAAAACAACAGCTAAGCTGGAAAAAACTAAAAAGAATATCAATTGGTGTTCAGCAGGTCAAAAATTTTTAAGCTAGTGTAATTTGTACAGCAATCATAATTCATAATTTTGTCGGGTGCGTGTGCTGAATTCTAATCAATGGTCATTCCAAGTCAAACCAAAGAGTGACTCAACCTAACCATTTTATATTTTTATGAAACTTACAAAAATTGTTTTCCATGAACAAAAAAAACAAGTAAAAGCTGATTTTCAAAATGTTTTTATCTATTTGCGTTTTTGTGTAATTAATTTTCAAAATTTTGGAATATCGTAATTTTTGGGCTCACCTTTATAGCTCAAATATCTCAAGTTGTGTATAACTTAGAGAGCTGTTAGACCCCTCATTTTAAAGAGAATTGTACATGGTATAATGTGATATGCTATTCGCCTATTGTTTAAGCCAGAAACAATTCTTCAAAAACAAGCTTCATTTTTAGATAAATATTAATGTGTATTGGATAGAAAATTCCGCTATCCATCGCTAGATGTCGCTTTTGATAGTCAAATACAAACAACTTAGTTAATAAACAAATAGATGTCACGAGATTTTTCGTCAAGTATTAAACATCGTACTAAATTTCCCACGACAGATTTTATTTTTTGTCATAATTTTGATGATAAAAAACTTTCTCTTAATAAAGCGATCTTCAAAGGAATCACATTATGGCGATTATCCGGATTCAACAAAATTAATTTTTTTGCGAGCGATTTATAACAGAGGTCAGGTGAATATTTAATATCATAGACATTTTTTATTTAATTTAAATTTTACGAATTTCTGAATGAAATATATTGTGTATAAACTATTTTTATAGCATTTAAACTTGAAGAACGTAAGTGATATTTCATTATTGTGAATAAACTAACTGATTTCCAAAATTTATTGTTTTTTTAATTATTGTGTATTTTCGAACCAATTCATGGTCCTTTAATCCGGATATAAAACAAAACATTAATAAAAATGTGATATACCATACATATATAAATATATAAACATATATATATTGTATTTCATTTTTTCTCAATGGCTGATACACGAGCTCTTCAAAGAAGAATAAGCCGAGTTAAGCTTATCGAAACTTACGCGTTGGGTAATTTAATGAATGAACCCATTGACTGGATCAAATCCAACATTGCTATATTAAACGAAGAATGGGAGAATTACAAAGCCAAAGCTCATCTCTTTAGTGACACCGTAGAAAATGTAGCCTTACAGGAGCAGATCGAGACGAAATATTATACCACCAAAAATAAATTGTTGCAAGCTAAACTCGCTTTGGATAAGCCTTTCTATTCTAGTTTAAGCGAATTGGTAGCCAACCAGCGTTTGTTTCTCCACGAGTTAAGCAGCTTAAATAATAGAAGCGATAGTGATGTGCGCTTGCCACGTGTGAACATTCCCTTTTTTACGGGTATCTACTCCGAGTTTCCAATATTTCGAGATTTATTTAAAGCGTCAGTTAACAGCAATGCAAAGATGTCCCAAGTTCATAAATTGCAGTATCTAAAGGGATTGTTGAAAGGAGAAGCATATGCCTTGGTGCGGCACATTCAAATCGCTGAAGTGAACTATGACGAAGCATGGCGAATGATTATTCAGCGTTATGATAAAAAGAAGCAAGTAATGACAACTTTGCTTAAACAATTTATGGAACAACCATCCATCACTCAATTGTCTGAAAAGGCTCTCCATCATATGCGTGACATATCGGATGAAGTACTAAGAGGAATCAAGGTATTAGGCGATGCACTTTAATCCCGTGATCCATGGCTTGTTTATATACTTGTTAACAAGTTTGATCCCGCTACCAAACAAGCGTGGGCTCAACACAGCTACAAAATGGAATATCCGACCATTCAGCAATTCTTCGAATTTCTAAGTTTGGAAAGCTTTGAACTGCATAAACGTACATTTTCTCGACATACAGCCTACTACGAGAGTGATGCACGAAGACGCAAAGGTTTTTAGTTGCTCAAAATGTGGGAAGGGTCATCATCTTCGAAATTGCGAAAGTTTCATGAAGTTATCCGAGCACAAACGAAGAGGATTTGCAGCGGATAATAAATTATGTTTTAATTGTCTATGTGATAACCATCTTTCACCAAATTGTCGTTCGCCATACACCTGCAGGATATGTCTCTTTGCATCAAAGCCTGAACCAAACACCACCAAAAACCATTGCTGCACATGCTGAAGCCACGCCTGCCACTTCTAGTTTAAGTGAGAAATATCCTTAAACGATAACCATCACGCATGTAAGGCCAATTCGACGATTTACTGCAGTTCCACTAACCGCCTTAATTAGAATCAAAGATGCATCAAATCGATATCAAAAATATCGAATTTTATTGGACTCAGGTGCGCAAGCTTCATTCATTTTTTCGTGTACAACGACTTGGATTAAAACGCACACATGCGAAGATTTTAATAAAAGGTGTCACATCTGGTATGGAGGAGACAAGAGCGAAATTGTCTATAGATGCAACATCCCTTGATTCCAACGATTCGGCAATTCAAATGGAGGTCTTAATCTTAAACAGGTTAACTGAATGCCTGCCGTTTCGTGAAAAAGATGAGACTAGCTTTAGAAAAATTCAACATTTGCAACTAACTGATCCCGGCTTTCATAAACCGGCTATAGTGGATCTTATCATAGGTGCTGACAAATTTTTCAGCATCCTTCGCGAAGGTAATATAGCAAATTTGATCGACAAGTTGACTGCCAAGAATACTATGTTCGGTTGGATTCTAAAGAGAGAATAAATCCAAAACAACCCAGTGGAGTTATCATATTGATCTGAACATAGATGAAACTCTAAAAAAAATTCTGGGAAATGGAAGAAGTACCATTCACTAAATTGCTTTCTAAATAAGAGCAGGAGTGTGAAGAGCACTTTAAGAAACATTTAACACAACACGAATGCGGCAAATACATTGTGAAACTGCCCATTAAAAATCCTAGAACCATAATGAGAAATTCGATAAACATTGCCAAGAAAAGATTCTTGAATTTAGAAGAGAGATTAAGCCGCAACCCCCAGCCTAAGGTTGAATATCAAAGAGTTCAGTAGTAGTATGCGTGTATGCGTGAATGTCTTATTATCGGGGATATGCGAGTAATTACGATTTCATGCGAAATCACTAATCTCCCCAATGATAAATGTTATTATCTTCCTCACCATGCTGTCACCAAAAATGAAAGCTCAACTAAAAAACTGCGAGTCATGTCATCAATCGTTGGCAATCGCTAGCCAAAGATACTAGGGTTTCACCAACACGTAAAACTTTGCCGACACCCTGTGTCATCTCCAGAGAGAAATCTTATTTTTCGAAAAAAAATTTATTTTTATTTTGCCATTGAAAATCTGTGTATGAAATTTTATCAAAATCGGAGGGGGTCAGTCCCGATGCTAGCACAAATGCTGTTGTGGTGACGTGGAATTGCTCAGTTGAGAAAAATGCAATCCAAATTATTAATTTGGTACGCCACACAAATCTCCCTCCAGTCACGATTGAAACGTTTTGAAGTCACGATTGAAACTTTTTTGGCGGTTATGCTATAATGTCCTGATCGTGTAAACTATAAACTTTAAACTTTATTTTTAATGATGACTTTTCTTAAGGTTTTCGATAATGCAAGTAACGCATCTTCTTTTAATAACTTTATAAGGTTCGTCGTAAGGTGATGTGAGTGGAGGTGAAACAGCATCATTTCGTAGAAAAACGTATTCACAAGTGGGGTTGTAAATCGTTCAAAATACTTTTTAAACGGGTGTTGAATTCGTTAACAGGTTTATTTCAAATAACACCGAAAAATTGAACAGGCAATCGTTATGAAGTGGGTACATTTCTGAAGGTGTTGTTCCTATATCTTCTTTAATCGATAAGTGATGTCCCACTTAAACAGTTATATACAAACAACAGATCAGCTTGTGTTGATGAGTTGATGAGGATGAGTTAATAAAGTGGCATTAACTTTTTCTGGTAATGGTGAAATACCATTTTTGTTGATTAGATAACCAAGAAAAATTATTTTTCCTTTTCCAAACTCACATTTTTAAACGTTGACTTGGTGTCAAAAGGTGTAATTATTGTTCTTTTAGTATATTTTCTGGGTGAACTGGAATTCGGTGATACGCACATGTTTAATTTATTTTTGAAAAAACTTCACAGCCATCCAAATTGAATCTGCATTACATATATGGGATATCGCATGGTCGCCAATTCATTTTTCTTGGGAACCATTTGTAATAGACTGGCCCAAGGTGAACTGGATGGCTTACACATACCTTGCTTTATCATGTATTTGAATTCCTTTTTTACAATTTCATATTTGCCCGATGGTAAGTTACGAAACTTTGCAAAAACAGGTGGTCCTTTTTTCCATATAATGAAACATAGATGTTGTTGTTCAGGTATGGTAATTTCAATAAATTCTTTAAGAATGTTTTCATAAACTGATTCAATTACAATGGAGCTTATGCTTTACTTTACCAGTAGTTTTGAGTCTTGTTTTGGTATCAATTAAGTTTTCGTCTCTAACAGCATTGATGTATCTCTTGCTGATGTTTTATTATGGTCGCGAGATTTTTATCTACTTTCACCATTAAATTTTGACGAGTAAAGTTTTTCGGATTTTTTCAAAAAAGCGCTTATTTGCATGAATATATCTTTTTCTATGTTCACAGGAGATACGGATTGTGATACAACTGTTGATTCAAATTTAGAAAGACCAAATATTTTATCAGCTGTTGCAGCCTTTTTTCTTAAATCAATATGCAATGAAGTTATTATTGAACGAGTTGTTTCTTATAATTTGGATAACCAAAACGGTTCAATGATATCTTCACCTACTGAATTCGCAGCCAACCTTTTCATTTGTCGAAGTAACGTTGATACCTTTTGGTCACTCAAATCAATATCTTGCAACAATTTTTTGATCCAGAGTTTTTAGAAATCAGTTGTTGTAATGAGGTTCCGAAGCTTCGATAATAATCGAATTTTGATTGATCAACTGTCACACTATTATTTCTAAATTGAGCTTCCACTTGAAAAAATCATAAATCAGGTTTGACAGAGTCTTTGATCATTATTATGATAATCATTATTTTTATATTGATCGCCATGGTTAATGAAATTGCCAACATTTTGCATGTTGGTCAAATTCGATAAGATTTACTGAGATTTTTCAAATTCTAAGCCTCTTGCACCCGATTCTAAATAAGTTTCTGTTTGTATACAGAGTACGATTGAAGAAGTGTGAAGTAAAATAAAAAAAAATTTAAGCTTAATTGCTCACAAAAATGACAAAATCTATTTAAATTTCAGTTAACTGAACTATAATTCTAATATTCTTGGTAAAAAATACTGTTCTTTTTTTCTAATTGACTTTCAAGATCAATAACACCGTTGTATATTTAATATAACCTGGTGTTTTCACAAACCATTTAGTAATTGAATCATGAGCAGATGAGAAATAACGTTTACCGAATTGAGAGACTGATCCATTCGTAAAAATGAAATATGTAATGATATTTTGCAAAATAAATAGTAAATAGACCATCTGTTGAATTGAAAACACAAACACGTTATCGCTTTTGTATTATATTCAGAATTTTGGTAGATGATGCACATCAACTATTTCGTTTCGTAGAATAATTAAGTGACCAGAAATCTGGTTATATTTTTTACACACGAAAACAATTTTATACACGCAATAAAAATATGTGTGTATAAACATTAAGTTTTGTTTCTGTTAATAAATTAAAACAGGAGGCGATTTTGTTAAAACATGTGAAAAACATTTATATTTATCTGTAAGCAAGTAATTACAACATCAGGAATTGAACTGCTATACCATTGATTAGAAAAGATCAATTATTTTTCATAAAATGATAAGGGATGTTGTTTATATAATTCAAATATTTTTATTGCATGTTTTCACATACTATATTAGCTTGGAGTATGATTTTACATAAAGTTTATTAATCCTTATTACTATATGTGATATTATCGTTTTCCATATTATTCACTGTTTGTGTGCTTTTGTCACTTTTGAATTAAAATGCAATATTTAAAAATATACTTTTACTGTTTATTTTTAATTTTTATTTTATTAATAATAATATAAACTTCCTTATAGTAACAATTTGAATTTTATTTTTATTTTATAGAATATCGATTTCGACTTAAGTCATCCTCAGTTCTTAAATTATTATTACAATTTTTGCTTAAACTATTATTTATATACTATTTCACTGCTATTTTTTATTATTATGTCATATATTTTGTTAGTTTTAGTGTTGATTTTATCATTTAAAATGTTGTTATTGTTTTTATGTTTATATATTTCTATTTCTTCCAATCTATCTAGATGTTGTCTGTTGAACGCCGCAAAATAATTAATTTTGCAGACATGGGCCTCGGTGTATGCAAAAGAAGTTTTATTGCATTTACATGTTGTACATGAAAACATGTTTTGTTTTTAATTGTTAATATTTATTTTTCTAAAATTATTACCATTAGAGTTCAAACATCTGAATATTAAACATTGTTTTAAAGTTGTAAATTAATATTTTTGTAAATGAATTAAAAATAAATATAAAATAATTTAGTGAATAAAATCAGTTTTGAATATAGTTGAAAGTTATTAATTTATTCATTCAACATTGTCCTTTTTTTATGTAATATGGTTAAATTTGTGTTGATATTGGTGTATTTGTGTTTTTCTATTTTCAAATGTTGGGCATATCTGGATTTTGGATCGCTTCTGTTAATTTCATTGGTATGCTCAATAAATCTTTTTGTGAAGGACTGCCCCGTCTGGCCTATATAAAATTTACTGCAGGCGTCACAGGTAAGCTTATAAACACCTGTATCTAAGGTTTGGGTTTTATTAGTTTTTAGGCAATTTTCTGTTTTATTTTTGTTTTTGTAAGCTGCAATATATCCATATTTTTTTGCATTATTTTGAATGTTGTTTTATTGTTTGTTACGCCTACGTATTTTTTACCTGCTAAGTTTTCTTCATTCTTCAATGTTGTTAGAGTTCGCAAATTTTTCTTGTTTTTATATTTTCTATTTAATGTGTCAATTATTTCATTTTTATATCAGTTTTTACTGGCTATGTATTTTATGTTGTTTAGTTCGTCTTGATAATTTTCTGCATTCATTGGTACTATGTTCAATCTATTGATCATGTTGTTGTAGGCAGCTAGTTTATGTTGGTATGGATGATGTGATTTAATATTTATTGTTTGATCCGTTTGGTTCATCATCAACGTAGCGATACCAATAAATGATTTTTTCTTTGTGTGGATTTAAGTTATTATGTATATATTTTGTTTCAAAATCGTTAAGATATATTTCGGCTAAAGTTCCAGGTAGTGGGCTTCCCATAGGTCATCCTTCTGTTTGTTGATAATACTCATCGTTATGTGTGAAATAGTTTTGTTTTGTTATTTCGGTTATTATATTTATTACCTCTTGTGTATCTGTTGGGTTTAAACCATTGCGTTGTGAGGTATTATTATTGTTCTATTCTATTGATTAATTATGGTTATTTTTGACTGAATAACTGTTATGAAACTTTATGTGATACTTCAATAGTTTGTTTATGTACTCCGTTATTCTGTATGTTGGTGCTGTGGTGAAATTAATTAATGGTCTTATCGTTGTATCTGGTTTGTGTATTTTTGGTAATCCCCTTATACTTGGTGCTGTTGGTTTTATCATTTTGTTATACCTTATGTTCTTATCACTTAATATGTTGATAGATTTGTTGATGACAGTTTTTATTTGTGCATTGAATTCATTCGTTGGATCTTTACTTAATTTTTCGAGGTTGTTATTAGTGATGTATTCATCTATCTTATTGTTGTAGTCTGTAGTTTTTAAGATGACTAATGTTTTCCCCTTAACTGCTTTGGTTATTGTAGCATTGTTATGTTTAATCTTGTTTTGTATACTGCGTATTGTTTTTATTTCTTTTTTGTTGTTGGTTTTTGAATTGTTTAAGTTGTTATTTTTTACTGATATTTCATTAACTATTATTGATCTGATTTCATTTTGGTGGTGAATGTTAGTTTTCAATATTGAATTTTCTATTTCTAACAGATTTTCATTTATTTCTTTTGTTGTGTTGTTTGGTTGTATGCCGTATTTCAATCCTTTTTCCAATAGTTGTGTTTCTTGATTGTTTAATTGTATTTCAGTGTAATTTTCTATTCTTTTGTTATATTGTGGCGGTCTGTATTGATTTATTATGTTATTATGATGAGTTCCCATTTCTATTAGTTTTGATTCTTTTAATTTTTTTAATTTCAATTTTATGTTTTCACTTTTCTTTTTTATCGTGCTTTCCATATCATTTTTTACCGATTCCATTATTATTTCATATTCTATTTGATGATATTGTTTGGATATTAGTAATTGTAGGTTGAATACTTCTAATGCAGGGGTCTCAGGGGTCACTGGTCTGGTTAGACCGTGATACGGGACTTGGCGAACCCGAGGTACCTGAGCTATAGTGGGCTCTAGCCTGCTATTGCAAACCGTAAACCTGTTGTCATATGGATAAATATTTTAGTATATGGATATATATTTATATATGGATAAATATTATGGATAAATATTTTGGGATAAATATTTTAGTAAACTTTCAAATTTTTTAAAATTTTTGTTTTCACCTGTTTATTATTTCTTACATCCTATCATGAAATATTGGCCTATGTCATATTTTATTATATGATAGGATTTATTGTTTAGTTACCCATTTTTAAAACAAATTATATTTTGATCAAATGACTATCACATTTGATAAAAAACTTTTTAAAATACACATTCAAAATATTTGTGGATTGAATGCCAACCGGGACGCCGTGCAACATCATCTCGAGCACGACCAACCGCATATTCTTTTTCTTACAGAAACACAAGTTTCTGAAAACTATCCCTATGACGTAAAACTAAATCCCAAATATAGGCTTGAATCAGCTTTTAAACTCCATCAAGGTGTATGTGCATACATTTATGAGAGTGTTGCATATAAACGCTTTCCAAATTATGAACTACGTGGTGATGGCTACAACACAGTAGTATTAAAGGTTTGTCTACCTGAAATCTCTTTTTTCACAATAGCTCTATACCGGTCCCCAAACAAACATAATCCCAATTTTTTTAATGACTTGACTAATGTTGTCGACGAAATTAGAGCACAATTTCAAAGTTGTGAGGCTATCGTCACCGGTGACTTCAACGTCCACAACAAATCGTGGCTGGAATTTTCCAAAACGACCGACGACAACAACAATGGAAGGCTGGCAGAAATATTTGCTGCATCGCACGACCTGACGCAGATTGTAAAAAGCCCAACTTTCACTCCTCGTAATGGCGGTGATAAAAGTTTTCTCTTAGACCTTTATCTCACATCTATGCCAGATATTACGAGTGTCGATGTCGATAAGGGTAGTATTGGAAATTCTTACCATTATCTAATCACATCAGTTATCAAAACTGATTTACTACAAACTAGAGCTCCCAAATCCCGCAAAATATTTCACTTTTCAAAAATGGACACCAATGGTCTCCGAAGTTTTTTTCAAGGTTTCCCTTTTGATCGTCATTGTTTTTATACTGACGATGTAAGTGTTTCTGCTCAAAACTTTACTGAAACCATTCAATTTGGTATTAACAAATTCGTTCCCTTTTCAATAATGAAATCCCAACCAAAATATTTGTTTTCGAAAGCAGCCAAATTGGCTCTTAGAAACAAACGTAGATTATTTAATATTTGGATTCATAAAAAGAACTCTGTTAATCGATCCCAATATTTAAAGGCTAATAAAATATCAAACCAGATAATTGAAAACGAAAAAGCAGAGATTGACAGAGAGAAAGCGGCAAAACTTTCGAGTATGTCAATTTCTGACAAAAGTTTTTACAGTGCCATTAATTCTTTAAATTGTGGTACTAAATCTTCTATCCCTCCTATCATTGATGGTAACTCAATCATTACTGACCCTGCAAGGAAAGCTACATTGTTCGCGGAACGCTTTGCTTCAAATTCAACAGTTTTTTAAACTCCTAAAGAAATACCCCAAATCCAGTCTTCAGGAGTTAATATGAAACAATTACATTTCAAACTCAAAATTGTCGAAAAACTTTTAAGGGGGTTAAACAACAACAAAGTTTCTGGTCTGGACAACATGTTATTCTTAAAACATTTTCAAAAGAACTTGCACCCACCCTCACCAAAATACTTTATAAATCCTATAAATCTGGTATTTATCCATCCTGCTGGAAGTTGGCCAATGTCCTGCCTGTCCCAAAAAAAGGAACGAAATGTGATATTTCAAATTATAGACCAATAGCCTTACTCCCAGTCGTGTCTAAAATACACGAGCACTATATTAATTCACACATATCCAAATTTTTGGAAGACAACCATTTGATATCTGACAGCCAATACGGTTTTAGAAACAAAAGATCAACAACCGATCTATTGAACTATGTGGCACATCTTTGAAATAGCATACTTGAGAAAGGTGGTGAAACGTACGTGATCGCATGAGACATCTCAAAAGCATTTGATCGAATTTGGCATGCCAACTTGATCAACAAGCTCGTTGCTTACGGTTTTCATCCCGCAGTCGTGAAGTTGATTCAAAATTTTCTGTCTAACCGATACATCTCGGTATCTATAGATGGCTTTTCTTCTGAGTCTAAATTAATAACCGCTGGTGTACCCCAAGGCTTAGTTTTATCTCCCACTTTATTTTTAATTTATATCAACGAATTGTTGCAAATCACCAGTAACCCAATAAATAGTTTTGCAGATGATAGTACACTGCACAAGTCATTCGTCCCCCTATTTTCAAAGGGTAAAGAGCACAAACGAATAAATCCCGTCCGGAGCGACGCTGCCATAAATGTAAACGAGGATCTAAAAGAACTCGCCGATTGGGGTGACAAAAATTTGGTCAATTTTAATTCCACCAAAACACAGCTATTGATTGTTTCCAGATCAAAGACCGAGTTTCCCAACGATATTTCAATTAATATGTGTGACGACCAAATAGACGGATGTGAAAGCATTCGTTTATTGGGAGTCACAATATCCAATGACTTACTCTGGAACGATCATATAATGGCCATGGCAAAGAGCGCGTCAAGAAAACTTGGCCTCCTCAATAGATGTAAAAAATATTTTACTTCGCATCAATTACTCCACATTTATAAGTCCTATATTCGTCCCTGCATGGAGTATTGTTGTCAAGTTTGGGGTGCTGCATCTGTTACTATCCTGGATCTTTTGGACTCTGTTCAAAAGCGAGCTATACGAATTGTTGGTGATCGAGATTTAACATTAGATCTTGATTCCCTGCAACATCTTCGCACTGTTGCTGATCTCGTTGTTTTTTTATAAATATCGTCACCAGCAGCCAAATTCTGTAATTGTGAAGCGGTGAAGTGATAAGTTTTTTAATGAAAAGAAACGAAGAAATTTTTATCACTTCACCGCTTCACAGTTACAGAATTTGGCTGCTGCAGTGCTCGGATGAAATCAGGTCCATAATGCCTCAGACATATGTTTTTCCCCATTTTACTCGTCAATCGGTTTGTGCGGGTGTCGAACTGTCGAGATTACTCACTGTCCTAGTAATAGAATGCAAAGGGATTTCTTTGTGCGTGCATCGTACACATGGAATGCTTTGCCCGAATCAATAGTCTCGAGTGCCTTCAATCCACAAAGATTTAAAAAAAGCGTCCACCTATACCTCAAGACGCATGTTGTTGTGGGACCTACGTCTTAAAAGGTATCTATGTGTTGTTGTGACACATTTTGTAATTCCTAGTACACAACACTTCTTATTAAAAAAAAAAAATGCTATGTAATTTATTTTTGTGTAGAGTTCTTGAATTTGTTTTGTTTACCATGTAGCTTCTGCTCTTTGTTTAGCTATTTCTGCGGCATTGGATCTATTGTTGACTTTGATGTTAATATATGTAGGCATTATTCTATATCTCTTGCAGCATCGGTTGAAATGTAAATTTAATTTATTTTGTTGTAATTTTACTAATTTGTAATAATAAATTTTCACTATTTCACTTGGTGTTGTTACACTATATGTGTTATTATGGTTTTCCATATTATTCACTGTTTGTGTGCTTTTGTCACTTTTGAATTAAATTGCTATATTTTGAATTTTATAGAATTTTATTTTGAATTTTATAGAATATCGATTTCGACTTACGTCATCCTCAGTTCTTAAATTATTATTACAATTTTTGCTTAAACTATTATTTATATACTATTTCAACTGCTATATAAGGAAGTTTATATTATTATTAATAAAATAAAAAATTAAAAATAAACAGTAAAAAGTATATTTTTAAATATTGCATTTTAATCCTTATTCCTTGACTTTCTACATCTATTTACTTGAAAACACAAACCAGTTATTGTAGGAAGTTCTAGCAAGACCGTCCGTCCGGCCGTCACAACCGACGAAATCTAGAAAACGGCTGAAGGAATTTTAAAAATTTGGATTTCTAAAAATAGGTACACTCAATGGTATGAGCCGAAAGGACTATGTATTCAATAACTGTACCGGAAGTGTGTCAAAAATCGTCAAGTGTGTCAAAACAAGGAAATGTGCATTATTTTGCTTAAAAAACGTTCATTTTAAATAATAATGAGTAGGAACAAAGAATGCGGAGAAATCTTGATGGTCGGGTTTGTTATGTGATACCAAAAACTGAATTATTGCATAATAAGTTTGTCAAAAAAATGTTGTCAAGTGTGTCAAAAGAAAGATTTTTATTTATTTTTTTACCCAATTTTTTGGAAAAAAATAAAATTAATTATATGTACGACAGGAAATTTTATTATTATTATAGACAAATACGGCATTGTCAAAAAAATAATGTCGTGTGTCGAAAAATGATTTCATTTATCTTTTCAGTCAAATTTTTTGAAAGAAAATTTTTGCAGTTTTTATGACGTAAATGGAATGGAAATTTTTGAATTTGTTATAGTTTTTTAAATACTTTTTATATTATCTTATACACTATTGGTGAGAGTACAACGTGTTTTTCACATTTTTGATTTTATAATAATGTTTACAATATTTTTAGAATTTTGAAAAAAGTCAATTATTGATTTTGTAAGAACTTTTGGAATATTTTTAGAATTTAGAAAAATTTTAAATTTTTGATTTTATTATAAATTTTGGAATTTTGAAAAAAGTTTCTATTTTTGATATTGTAATAATTTTTGCTATATATTAAGAAAGAAGAAGAAAGTTTGAATTTTTAAGAATTTTGAATGGAATATTATTGGAATTTAGAAAAAGTTTAAATATTGGATTTTATTCTAAGTTTTGGAATTTTATTCTAAGTTTTGGAATTTAGAAAAAGTTTAAATATTGGATTTTATTCTAAGTTTTGGAATATTTTTCTAATTTTTCAATTTTCGATTTTGTATTAATTTTTGCAATATTTGTAGAATTTTGAGAAAAATAGAATTTTTGAATATTTATATTTTTAGAATTTTGAAAAAAGTTTCAATTTTTGATTTTGTAATAATTTTTGGAATAGTTTTAAAATTTTGAAAAATTTTAAATTTTTGATTTTATTATAATTTTTGGAGTTATGAGAAAAGTTTTAAATTTTGACTTTCTTATAATTTTTGCAATATTTTTAGAATTTTGAAAGGAAATAGAAATTTCGAATTTTATATATATATATTTTTAGAATTTTGAAAAAAACTCAATTGTTGATTTTGTAAGAATTTTTGGAATATTTTTAGAATTTTGGAAAAAGTTTGAATGTTAAAGAATTTTTGGAATATTATTGAAACTTAGAAAAAGTTTAAATATTTGATTTAATTCTAATTTTTGAAATATATTTAGAATTTTGAAAAAAGTTTCAATTTTTGATTTTGTAAGAACTTTTGGAGTATTTTTAGAATTTTGAAAAATTGTAAATTTCTGATTTCATTATAATTTTTGGAATTTTGAAAGAAATGTGAATTTGTGATTTTGTAATATTTTCCCGAAACGTTAGTTGGAGAGGTTTTTGAGTAGTTTGCTGAGTGTATCATCTTTTCACTAAATTATGTTAATTTATGATCTGTTATAATTTTCCGGCAACGTATTGATGTTTCGTGTTAGTTTTGTAATACGTATCTAAACAGAGATAAAAAATACATATACTTTAACAAAAAGTTATGTTTGATATACATCGCTGCCCAAAAATAAAAACCATGTCCTCATAAAAGTTTTTTGCCGAAAACTATATCAAAATCCTTAATCCAGACAGAAGTCTTGATATCTCAGAGCTGTAAGATTTCAGCCCCTCCATATATTCATATTGCAAACACATCCAATTTTTATTATACTTTGGGATTGCAGATTTTTAATAAATACAAAGATGTTATTGTAGGAACTCTGCTACAGATATCTTCATGTTTAAAGTTTTCTGTTTACTGGTTGTGCATATGCATTGAAGTCACGCGTCACGAATTTTCGACAACTTTGGCTTAAGGAAAATTTTTTCCAATATAATAAAAAAAAATCTTATTGCGCACAAAAACCTATATATCAGTCAATGTCGTCTTTCGATTTCTGTAAAAAAACTTCCCATGCAAGACAGAGATCCTTGTGAAAACTAATTTGTCTAATATTTCATTTATATTTTTATATCTTTAGATTTATAAGACATATATGATTGGTGTTATCTAAGAAAATGTTTTATTATAAATAAAAATAACACAGAGCAGAAAAAGAACAAGCACTTCATCTTAGTTATTTTCCTTTTATTTTCATTTTATTTACTTTAATCTATAGAAATGAAAATAAAATGAAAGATGATCAGGAAATTTGTATTTTATTTTTTGAATTTCCTGAGGGATGAAATGAGAATGAATGTTTCTGAAAATATAGATATGTTGCTTTTCTTTCAACTTGAATTGGAAAATAAAAAATTTATGTTTAAATTCGTTCGTTTAGTTAGAGTTTGTTGTCTTGATAGTAGACAGAATAAATTTAAATTTTCTTTTTACCAATATATTTTTTGTTGCTTGATAATTGATTTGAAAGAAAATCGTTGGAAAATTAGATTGTGAAATATTTATAAAAACATGAATTATTTTATGATCGAGGGGAAACTGTTAATTACGATTTTCAACGCTTCTAGTGTGAAATATGTCCATAGTCTTAGAATGGCATTTTAAATTAAACGACGTGAGGTGTTAATGGCCCCAACAATATTTCATGATAGGATAAAGAAAATTAAAATAAAATAAAAAAGTAAAAAGAAGATTTTTTATAAAAAGGTAAAAAGAAGACAACACTATAATTGGTTTACCAATAATCCAGTTAACAGCATATTACTCATTGATCATACTGTGCGACGTACTGTCTTCCTCAATTAATTCCAGATATAGAAGTATACAAAGGCTTGATTCTTCGAGCAAGCAATAGTGTGCCATCATCAAGGAATATTCCACAGCTAGGATAGAGGGTGTTACCGTTGACTAAATACAGTTCATCCGACAACACTTCAAAGATATCGCCTTGGCTTGTGATATATCACTGCTATTGCCAGTGGTATATGATATCTCACGTTAACTCGTTTGTCAATACCAATGACTAAGTTACGCGGGATGATCATCCCAGAGAACAAAAGATAACATTCACAAACCAACAAAAACTGATCGCCCCATGCGGCAAATGATAAAACGACTAAGTAATGATCGGCACATGAATAAATAATAGATTAAAAAGATACCAAAACTATGAAAAAAAACAAAATATAGCATCGAAACCAATTGTCTACTTAAATAGGCTTTGCGATTTTACTCAAATTTAAAACATGTGTAAACCATAGCAACAGACAATCATCATACCAAACAAATAAAATACCTTTGATTTCTAAAAAAAAATTTATATTATATTTAAATGTTTGAATATTAAAATCAGCAGACCAGCAAACCTTAAAATTCAACATTTTAATCTAATAAATATAAAATTCAATGCACAATCCCTAATAGTTTTCATATCAACTAGTTTTCTAATTCAAGTCGCTTAAACGTTTCCGTATTCTTATCGGAAATATAAAGAACATAAATTAAACATATCATAACAAAATAAATAAATTACCCAGCATAACGAGATTATTTAACTTTTAATGGAAGCACTGTCAAAACAATGTCTGTTTTAATATCATCGTCATCTAACAGCTAATTCTCGTTTTAACTAAAAAAAAACAACAACAACCAACCCACGTATCTTAAGCATTTCGTGATCACGTTTACCTATAATTCATTCCCGTCATATAATATTTGTTTTATCTCAAATTTTCCTAAACGAAATATAATGGAATTACTACTCGTATGCAAGGCAAGGTAAAAGGAAAACAGCAAAAAAAAGAAAACTTACAAAAAATTATTCATTTATTTAAAAGGTTAAAATTGAAATGTAAAATTATTTTTATCAGCAAGATGAGCAAAAATAACTTAAAGTTTCTTTATCAGTTTCTGCTATTCTATTTTTATCTTAAAAAAATGTTATCTTTAAATTTGTAATTAAGAACAGCGAAAAAGAAGAAGAATACAAATTAGTTTTCAAATGGGATTAAAGGTTAAAAATAAATTGTGTAATTGGATTGTGGTATAAACAAAAATTTTGAAGTGTTTATATAAGTGGTTATGGAGGATGTTTGGCTTGTAGTTCACGCCAATTCTTCAGCTTCTTAAATTTTTAAAAGTAGTCTTCTGGAAGATCCTTTCAACATTTCATCAAATACTGTATTCAATTTCAGGCCATCGAGTATACCGGTCAATAATAGTGACACAATAGCGTTTGTCCTCAGAGGTAGGAAGTGGACCAATAATGTCCATATGAATCTCGGAAAATCGTTGAGAAGTTTGAGGATAATTACCTAAAGGAGATTGAGTATGGCGAGAGACTTTTGCCTTTTGGCAAGCCAGGCAGTTCTGTGCCATTTGTCGTACATCCTTTTTAATGGATGGCCAAATGACTTTTGCAGAAAGAAAGAAGAAGATGGCCAAATGACTTTTTCAGCTATGACGAAATAGCTTGGGAATAAAAGGCCGTGGATTACCAGAAGAGGTATCACACAAAATAGTTTTGGCACTAGAATTGCCAAACGATAATGGAAAGGAACGGAATTGAAGTGTGGGACTAGTGTCCACTAATTTCTTTAGTTCGTTATTGTTGAACTGAGCGTCAGCAATTTCGTCGTAGTTAATATTTTCTGGAATTAAAATTTGCTCAACACGAGAAAGTGTGTCGGCAACTACATTATCCATTCCAGAAATATGGCGAATATCAGTCGTAAATTGACTGATAAAATCAAGATGACGGAATTGGCGAGGACTAGCTTTGGCAGGATTCTGCGACAAAGCGTAAATGAGTGGCTTATGATCGGTGAAAAGAATGAAGATTCTACCTTCAAGGAGATACCGGAAATGTTTAATAGCAAAATAAGCTGCAAGAAGTTCGCGATCATAAGCGCTGTATTTCTGTTGCGTTTCATTGAGTCGCACAGAGTAGAAACTAAGTGGTGTCCAACAATCGCTAATTTTTTGTTGAACAACGGCGCCGAGTGCCTTGTGGGAAGCGTCGACCATAACGGCAAGTTGGGCAAAGTGTGAGGGGTGAGAAAGAGTTGTAGCCTCACTGAGTTGCCGCTTGCAAAGATCGAAGGCTTGGATGGTGTCTTCAGACCATTGAATGACCCGTTCGTCATTCTTTTTGGAACCTTTGAGAAAATCATTTAGGATGGCTTGATTGCCACCAGCGTGAGGAATGAATCTGCGGTAGAAATTGATCATTCCAAGAAAACGGCGGAGTTACATTACTGTTTCGGGGCGTTCGTAACAATTGATAGCATCGACACGTTCAGAAGTAGGCTTGATTCCAGTTGAATCAATGGAATGCCCAAAAAAGCCAACGTTGGTTCTAGCAAAGTTGCATTTATCAACGTTGATAATGCGACCAGCGTCAGAAAGACGCTCAAAAACAGTCCTAAGAGGTTTGAGGTGTTCCTCGTAGGTTTCAGAAGCAATTAGGAGGTCATCTATGTAGATGAATCAGAAATTTAGGTCTCGAAGAAGGGAATGGTCTCGAACCGTTGAAAAGATTACGCAGCATTTCGCAATCCGAAGGTCATTCGAACAAATTCGAAGAGTCCGAACGGAGTAAAAATTGCAGTTTTTGCAATATCGCGCTCATCAATAGGAATTTGATGATATGCGCGGATGAGATCAATTGTGGAGAAAAATTGGCATCCATGTAGTTGATGCGAAAAATCCTGAATATGAGGAATAGGATATTGATCCGGAATTGTAATGTTATTTAGAGCACGGTAGTCACCGCAAGGTCTCCACTCGCCGTTCTTCTTTTTAACGAGATGGAGAGGAGAAGCCCAAGGACTATTAGAAGGTCGGCAGATGCCTTGGGATAACATAAGATTAAATTCTGCCTTTGCGATAGCCAATTTGTCTGGAGCAAGTCGATGATACTTACAAGAAACGGGAGGACCATGTGTTTCAATAACGTGAGTTACGTTATGCTTCACATGTATAACAAGATCATTTTTAGACGTTAAGTCCTTGAAATTTTTGAGTAAATCAAGAATTTCTACATTGACCGAATCGTTGATCAAAGTTAAAGAAGGTGCTGGAGAAGTGGAGAGTTTAGCCAAAGTAAATAGAGAAGTTAGTGGATCGACGAGACGTCGGTTTTTAATGTCCACTAAAAGACCAAATTTGTTAAGAAAATCAGCTCCTAGGATAGGAGTGGTAACATCGGCTATAACAAAGGTCTGACAAAACACTCGTCTGAGACCAATGTCTAAGTTTAAAGACCGTGTACCGTAAGTGCTAACTTTAGTCGCGTTAGCTGCGTAGAAGTAGAAGTCTGATTTTCTTGAAATTTTTTTCTCCACAGTAGCGGGGAGAACTGAAACTGGACCAGAAGACGGAGTTGAGAATGACTGTCATCACATGCCGTCTCGTGTGATGAATTTAAAAGTTTTTTGAAGTTTTCGAGGCAGAGGAATCTGAGTGTTTGGAATAATTTTTACACTCATGAACACATTTTTTTGCATCTCCCTTGTAGTAGTGATGGTAGTAGCATAAACCATCAAACATTTGCACGCGTGACCTGGACCGAGGTCGCATGGGAGAGCGATAATTCCGATTGAAATTTGAATGATGATTACCGTTTCGATCCCTGGATCTACTTCGGTATTGTTGAGGAGGTTGGGAAAAATTTTGCCTTTGAATGGCATTAAGAAATTGAGTCTCCAATTTCTGAATTTTTTCCTCAAGTGACATGATCTCACTTGAGGAAGAGGAAGAAGGAAGAGAAGAAGAAGCGGTAGGGTTAGATACCGTATTAATTTGCGAACCCCTTAGGGCATTGAGGGCTGCTATCTCTGCTGTTTTCTGAAGATCTTCACTGACAGTAGCGATGGCAGTGCGGACAGCAGGTGGAAGATTTTCCACCAAAAGGGCTTTAAGAGCTGCCTCTGAAAACGTATTAAGGGATTCGGTAGTCATATCCCGGAGTAATTGTGTGGGCTTAAGATCCCCAAGGTCCATACCGCGTAACACTTTGTGTATGCGATCTGAAGTGCTACCGGATAGGCGAGCTATAAGAGCCTCTTTGAGCCTATCATAAGGGAAATCTTGGTCGGGCTCTACCAAGATAGCACTGACTAATTTCGCCAGTGTGGGAGTAATCAAACTAAGTAAGTGCCCATACTTAGTTTGTTGAGACCTGATACGTCCCAACAAGAATTGCCCTTCTAGTGTTATGAACCAAAGGTCTGGAGTCTCAGACCAGAAAGTTGGAATTTTAATAGCTACATGGTCAACTTGTGGCACAATTGCTGAAGAAGTAGCTGTGAGAGGTGGAGGTAACGCAGCAGGAGGTGGTGGAGATTGTGGAGGATTTAAGATGTATCTCCAAGGTTCATATTAGAAAGAACAGCTGCGACCTGCTCTTCGACCAGTGCCTGAAGCTGGTTTTGTATAAATGTAAAGGTTTGGGGTCCAGAAGATGTAGCAGTTTCCTCAGGTTCTGGGTTTCCTGCTGAAACTGCTGGGAATTTAAATGAATTGCGGTTAAGCCGAATAATGATGGCAAAAAGGTAAAAAAATGCTGCAGCGAACAAAATCTCGACTGTGTGTTGTGTCGCTACAACAATAGTAAATCCTGCGACCAACAAAACGCCTAAACAAACAAAAAAATCCCAAAATTTGTACATATTTTTTAAAAACAAAAAATAATTTTTAAATGGAACAAATAAATACAATTAACAACAAAAAAAAATTATAATTAAATTAAATATTTAAATTATTAAATTATTAATAACAAACAGAATACTTGTTCGGATGTAAATATCCTAATCCTTAACTTGTTTAAAAACAGACGAATGGTGCTGTTCTTTTTCGGGGTCACCAAATTTGGCTTGTAATTCACGCCAATTCTTCAGCTTCTTAAATTTTTAAAAGTAGTTTTCTGGAAGATCCTTTCAACATTTCATCAAATACTGTATTCAATTTACAGGCAATTTAAATTTCACAAAATCCAGTGATCTATTTCAAGATCTCAGCAATTTTCTTAAAATGTGATGCTCATGAATCAATGCCATATTTCTTGAATTGAGTTACAACAACTAATTGATAAATCTTTTGTAGAGTTAATTTCAGCTTTCGTTTGTCATATCGAAGGTTGATGACTCTTAATATCATATATTTTTTGAACAATAAAATTACATTCAAAACACAGAAACACAGATTAAATATATTAAAAGTATAATTAGCAAATACTTTAATTTTTAAAAAATTTTCAGTTAATCAAACAATTTTTTAATGAGTACAATATAACAATGTAACTTAGCAATTAATTACAAAAAAGTTAAAGCCTTTTTCATAAACGAAAAATTAGAATTTTTTTATTTTAAGAAAAACGAGAAGTTAAATAAAATTTGTGGAAAAATTAGAATGGAATAATTTGTTTGTTTTCTTTCTAATCAAGTTACTTAAAAAACATCGCCAACTAAATTTTTATTTTTAAAAGTTTATTAAGATGTTCGCCACAGATGGTAAATAGAGTTCGAGATAATTTTTAAAAATTAGTTATCTGAATGTATCCTTTCAAGATTTTTAATTAAATTTATTCAAATATAATTGTGGTACATGTACAGCTTTATTCACTGTTTTTCATATATTAGTTTTAACCACAAACCAACAACTGTCTTATTTTAGACTACGGAAAGTTTGTTAAATTTCTGCAGATATGCCTCTAGTGTCAACTCGTTTCGTTGGATTTTTTTTAAACAAAACATTTGATTGCTGGAAGGTTCGCAGAACACAGAAGGGGAAGTTTGTTTTGAATAACCATGTATTTAGGTAGGGGCTATTATTGTTTTTTTCCTGCTGTTAGTTGCTTTATTAGAATTATGAATAACTAAGTAAGACCATTAAGGGAGACATTCATGGTCTACCAGACCTTATGCTACACTGGCCCCACTGATTCAATTGCGTCAAACGAACGTTTGACAATGTATAATAAATTTGGAATGTATAATTTCAATTAACATTTAACGTAAAATTAGTTTTTTGGCAAACGGCTGTAAAGTATAACTTTACTGCCGCTAGGGAGCTTGCTAAAGTCTTACTTTTTAGCCTGACAGCAAAAGTAACAGTAAAGTAAAGTAAAGTTATTTTATATTACGGAGACTGTAAAGTAGCATTTGTTATTTGTTAGTTTGTTATTTTTTCAAACATATTGTATAACCATGACAACAAAAAATAAGTTGATTCTCATATTATTATGAAATTTTGAAAAGGCTGCTTTGATAAAAAAAATTTACTCATACAAATTTAAATGTTTTTTTCTCTTTTTTGGAAGTAATTATGACGATACAAACTCATATTTCTAAAAAGTTTGATGTATTAATTTCATATTTATAAAAAATTTAAACGTTTGCCGAAAAAATAGTGTATTTAATTCGGAGCTAAAGTGACTTTTTGTGTTTCGTCTATAATTGTCGAATTGTCAAACTATAGACTCAACACAAAAAGTATCAATTTAGCTCCTAATTAAATAATGTACTATTTTTATCAGGTTCAATTTGTTAGTTCTGTAAAAAGTAATATTTGTTCAAAAATGAATATAATTTGTAATGAACTTTGAAATGTGATGCTTTTCCACCATGCAAAGATATCGCGTCATATATGAAGCGCATGGGTGATAATTTATAACGGGTGATAAAAAAATAGGTTAAATACGATAATATTTATTTTGAAAATTATGAAATTTTTAAAAAAATTTAGCTTATATTTATAGATGATTTACACAAATATTTCTATAATGTCCAAAAAAAATCGCGAAAATCCAATTTTGTGGTATTTTGTAGACAAATAGTGAAGTTATAAAATTATGGTAGAAAATATAAAAACAGCTAGGATATCGACTCTCAAAACTTTATTTTGTTTTTATTTTAAATTTTTATAACAATTTATCATAAATTTCATGTTAAATAATTTTTATTGAAAATGACATTCTTCTGACATTCTTCTAAATACGATAAGTTTGTTTCATTATTTGTACTCACTACACAACTAACTTGTATTAAAAATTGGAAAAGAACTATAAAAAAAATTACTGATTACGAAACGATTGTAAGGAATTATATAGGAAAACAGCGCGATTCCGAACCAATAAGATTGCACAACTGTTTTATGATAATTTTAAACTACTGCGATAGACAGTTACGATCTGAATCTAAGAAATTAGGTTTAAAAAAAATGAAAACAACTACGAAAGGTTTTTGTTAATGTAAATCCAAGGCGTGTGGGAAAGCAATGCGACTCCAAATGACGAAGATTGAATAACAGCTTCATTACAGGACCTTGACAAAATCAGTCAAAAGGGGTGGAAAAACGAAGCGTAAATTCAAACGAGGTCCAACACGATCTCCAACACGATTCTCCAAAAAAAAGAAAATGGAAAGAGGCATACAAGCTCTCATGACTAATCCAGCCTGGCACACTCAACCAATCGAGAAAGCAGAATGATTCAGATCCTGTATAATTCTGGCTTGAACCCACATACTGAGATTAAGAGTCTGAGCTAGCCGGGCACACAGAACAAATTTTGTAATAAACAGAATGAACAATATTGAGTTAACAGATTTTAATCGAACACCTGTAAAGACGCTTACAGAGAAATATAAAGCATACAGAAGTAAAAAAAAAAGATATTTATAGATGATTTATGGCATGCAATGAATGGGTACTTGTATGAGCAATTAGGTAGTTCCTTTTAATTCAAACCATTCCTTTTAATTCGAACCATTCAAATTTAATGGAAGCTGTGAGCAGTATAGCTGGGTGGCCAATATCGATTTGTTATCCATATATCAATTGTGATAACATTAATATGTCAAGGTGCTGGAGTAATTAAAATTACTCATCTCTTCAATAGACATGTCAACCACTGTAAACAATTCGTATAAAAGAAACAACAACCAAGTGTATAGCATCACGATGCAAACTGAGTCGAGGCTAATGGAAAGTTTTCCGAAACACTCTGCGGCCGACCAGGTTCATTTACCAATGAGACAAAAATTCTCTTTAAAATCTGAATTATTGAAACTAAAACAAATAAAAACTAACGGAAACAGAATTTCATTACCAATGATAAGCGTTTAGTAGGAAAACGGCTATGTTCAATAGGTGGATTGATACAGAAAATTCTGAAGCCCTCACGACTGTAAGAAATGAAATGTAAACGAACCATACGCTCTTGAAATGTGTTACACTTATTATACAAATATATGTCTAAGGAGGCACCCTTATGCTCTATGATTAATGGTAACAACAGGTCGATGGTAACGAATGCGAGAGCGAGATAAAGAACGCAAAAATATGTAATACCCTAACAGTACCGTTCAGACCTTAAG